>CM034152.1:647360660-647485875 GCA_019776745.2 Taxus chinensis
TGCATGACTTGCTCCAACTCGTTCAACTACATCAGTCATGGTTGTCTGGATTGCCTTCAAAAAACCCCTTAACTTTTTTTTACGGTCTTAATCCATGGTGAGGGTTTGAAGTTATTTACAAGGGGTTAAACCAAGGGTTCATACATTTTTGACAAATCCAAGGTTTCACATAGAAGCTACTTCAGAAGTTCACATAGGCACACAAATAATCTAGAGCTATAGAACCTAGTGTAATTAAAATTCCAAACAGTATAGGGTTCTGTATGCATCTAACAGTTCCATACTTGTTTAATTTTATCTCCACATTCAAAGATGAAGAAACAACCTCACATCACGGCTTAATATCTTCCTAACCCATTCAGCCACACTAATCAAAATTATTCAGCATTCGAATCACCACTAAGTCCAAACGACCTTCCTTCTCCTTCTTCCACATTTGCATTTTTTGTCAATAGATTTATCACACATATTGGTGAAAAAATATAATTTTGATATGCACATTATAAATTATAATATTATTTTTTTCTTACCCTTATACAATAGATATAAATAAGAACCAACAACGCTTGTTTATTTGGTTATCACTTTGGTCAACCCTCCTAATGTCTAATCCTTAGCCTTGCTTCAAACTTAGTGTTCCCTAGGGGGTTTTCATTCTTCCGCCTGGTGCCCTACCTTCTCCTACCCTCCCGGATTTAACTTTTCCTCTATTATTCTTGTCATAATTACTCTACTCATGTCGCGTCTTTCATCTATACTTACGTCATTGGAGAGCCTCCCTCCTGTCTCCCTCGCCAATATAGAATATGCGAAAACATTTTAATAATGGGCCCCCTGATGATTTTTCTCAATACGAATGTGATGATACACACATGATGCTATATTTGAGATGGTTATGTCTTTGTGTCTTATGTAAATACATTTTAACTATAATTCCCTCCTGGGGGTGACAAGGTCCTCCGTTGTCCCCCTATTCGAATAAAACATATTGCAAGTGCATACGCAAAATGTTTCTATCTTTCTAATACTATGCCTACCCTACCAATTTTTTCAAGGGATTAATTTGTGAGAGCCAATGTTACTAATTGACCCCGTCACAAGAGGATGAATGTGAATTCAAACATTTCTAAAGGCAATCCTCGACATCTTGATCGCACTTCTCTTATAGATCGGGATGAAAAACGTGTCTGACTACATTTAAGGTTTTTATAGCGAATGATTCCGAAAATATATCATTATGTCTTTCTCTTAATTGGTACATTTATTATTTCCACATCTCATATGCATTATCTGAAGGGGTGCATCCCATATGCCCCTTCATAATGCCATAGTGTCTTCATTGAAAAATATTATTCCTACATTCTTATTTTTTACCCATGGGGCTTTCAAAAACTCCTCTTTTACCTACACATGCCCTTGCACATTATTCATTATTATAATCTAAAGTTTTTATAAGTCATTGAGGTGCCTCTAGTCTTATATTGTTATGGATTCTCTTGATTACGTCACAACCACTGCATATGAATATTATCGTATCTTTTACCTGCTCATTTTGTGTCTCCTCAAATTCCTATCTATGAGGGAAAAATGATTTGAATATTATTTTAACAGTCCTTTCATTGCCAATTTTTTAACTATACTGCCAATGATTATTCGCTTAGTAAGATTTTCTTAAAGCCTCAAATACTATGCTTTATAGTAGTTCCTATGAACTACTACAGCATTCTGTAAGGGCCTTTAATTTTTTGGCTAATCCCATTCCTTACGTACTTTTTATCAACCTTGGGACAAATTTTTCATATGCTAAATGACTAATATGCAAAAGCTTTTGCAATGAACCATGCAATGACTATATTTTGCACTAAAAACTATGCTTGCTAATATGGACCAATACATTTTCGAACAATTAGCTTCAAGATATTTTTACCAAAGTCTTTTATTTATTTTTAATCTCCTTAAAAAAATTCGTCATGTTAACAAATTATGATCGTTCATCAATGAATTATGTTTACAATCTATAAAGAATGATAGGTCAAAATCCCACTTGAATAGTTGAAGTGTCGTAACATTTGTAATACATCTACATATAATTTCTAGGAAAACCCAATTCTAAAAGGTAAATCTAATGACAACAAGATTGATGCTAAATTTATTGTTAATTTCCATATCTCAACCTACAAAGTTTCATTTTACAAGTTGCTCCTTAGAGATGATTCACATGTTTCCCTCCTCACCACAAGTGATCTTTAAAATTTGCTAGAGTGTAACCTTATATCTTTCCCTCTTCATGTTATGGTTAAGGTAAACAAACCTCGGATTGAAACTTTTGATTTTAATGCCCATTATAACTTCCATAGATGTATGGTCATTCTACTAATAAATGCTTCAATCTTAGTCATGTCATACAAGACCTCATTGATGTTAGTGCATTTGAATTTGAATCTCCTCTTGAGCAATATAAGCCTGCCAATAGTAACTCTGAGCTAAAAATACTTAATGATACAATTCCTAATCATAAAAAATTTGGGATATAAGAGAACTTCAAAGGTTCATCATACTTATAGGGCTTAACCTCCTCTTGTTACGCATTATCATCCATTAATTATGTAATTGGTACAATTACATATGATTTGCCTATTAGACATATTATATCCTTAATTGATGTTGATGTTGTTAACAATGATGTTTCTCATTTGCTTCATAGTTGCTCTAAATAAAAGGTGTGTGCATTTAAATTGCTTGCATATTTTGGCTTTCTAAAGTAATTATGCATTTTTATACAAAAAAAAACTTTTAGGCACATTGTTCTCCCCCTTACTGTGGGATTTTCTACTTTGGCTATACCTTTCTCGATTACTACTTCTCTTGGTTCATGTGACATGCTTTTAGGATTCTCTTGGCTTCATGAAATTAAGGATTTCCCTCCTATGATACATTAATGTGTTAAGTATAACTATGACGACTAAGTTGTTACTGTTAAGGGATATCCATGTAAGAATCCTTTATTGAATCTCTTTGCTAAGAAATCACCAAATATTGAATTTTATTCATAATGTCAATAATCATACGATATCTAGGGATGTATCCCTCATAGGCCTTCTCTTAGGCCTCTGATTACACTCTTAAATTAATAAAATGTTTTATCTGTGTGTGTGTGTGTGTGTATTAATTATTGGATATTTTTGTTATGTGAATAAATGAATACTAAAATCATATATACTAATTTACAAAATTAAAAAAACTAGGGTTTGGAAGCATAAACATTCAATAGTTAAGTAGAAGTGCAATTTGAGTTGTACATATCAACTTTGCTAACTCAAAAGGAAATATGGAAGTTTTGTCGATTGATATGGGTTTGTATATAGACTTTAGAAGGTGCTCGAGGTGTCATTATAGCTCGGTATGCCTTAGGACTGAATTATTGAACACATACCACACCATTTGGAATTTCAATATATAACTGGATTTTCCATACTGACTATTGGGGCACCTCAATTTTTTTTGGGTTACTTCACCTTCATCTGCACAACCTATTGTATGGTTAGATGTTATGTGTTGCTCACATATGTAATTGTATTTTTGAAACGCCTAACTTCCTACTACCGTGGTCAAACAAACATTAGGTACATAAAACAAGGTTAGATTCTTTTTTTGACCTGACCTCGGTTGTCAACCCCAGCTATTTTCTGACCAAAAATTGCACTACATTTCAAACTCCATGTAGTATTCATATTATGTGGTGCATGTGTGTATGTAAACTAATTCCCTTTCCTAAGCTTTACCCTTATGCCTCAACACCAATAGTGGGATAACTTGTCCTAATTAAAACACTTGTATGTTGATGCAAAGTGTTTGAAAACTGGTAATTACCCCTTGTGAAGTGCTCACAAGATGTGTTATGGTAGTGCCTTGATCCTTACTAGGACATTACATGGGTGGTAGCTAGTTGATAAATGCTCTTCACAAATTTGTATATATAAAAGTCCTTTCACGTTGATATGTCAAATCTTATGGCATGAAATATCAGCCCAACCCATAAGAAGTGAAACCAAATACAAGTAATAACAAATCCAAATAGTCAAAAGGACCCCAAAGCAAAGGGGAATGAAACTATTAATCACAAAAAACCATTTGTCAATTTCACCTAAAACCGATGGTTTCCATACTGAGACCCAATAAAATCAAATAGTCAAAAACAAACTCCAGAGATCATTGTCATATGATATAAGAAAGTGTAAAAGACCACATCCAAGGTAATAGAAAATAGTCAATCAAGAGAAACACTAAAAGACAAACAAGGACTTGTGCCACTAAAGTCTTATTTCATTGCTCAAGATTGTATATGTATATAATTGGGTAAAAGTGTTATGTATAATGCTTTGTGCCAAATTCAGCGGTTTACATCCCCCCCTTTGATCTAATGAATGAAATTTTCTAGGTTTAAGAAGAAAAGACGACACCTAATTATAATGTCAAAGGAGTACAAATGTGTGATGAATAATGTGACTCTTACAATCAACCCACGTGTGAGTTGGGGAACGTGTTTTGTAGGTGTCAAAGTATTTAAAGACTCAAATATTCTAAAATGGAGGTTATGGAGGATTAGGGGTGTTCAGTCCCCAATTAGAATGAGAAGTTATAACCAGATGGATTTAGGTGTTCTGAAACCAAATAAGGGAGTCACGGGGATTTTTATTCAACCCCAAAAACCTTTTAAAAAGAGTAATAGGAAGGGTGTCAAATGGTTTTGTAGTGACTCCAAAAGTTTCTGCTCATGGGAGCACACCACTACAAAAAGATCTAGGTCCCAAATGTATAAATCCCATGTGTAAAGTTGGAAAGGGAATTGATGCCTCATACCCCCACCATGTATTTTGTGGGTGTCAAATAGTAACATAGGATTAAATTCATTGATTGGTTGATTTGCCACATACATTTATAATAAATGCAATGACACCTTGATTTGAATTTATGCAGTTTTAGTATTTTTACATCCTTGTGCCTAAATTTAACCGTTGTATCGTTAGATAGATATCCTTATGTTGGTTTGTATATGTGGGTGAATTGAATAGCAAGCTCATATGTTTGCACCCCTTTCGATGAAAGGGTTGAAACATAGTTGAATTGTTAAAACCAAAAGTATTTGATAGTGGTGATGAAAACCAACTGATTTAATGATTAGCATAGGTTGATGTAGTACACAGAGTAATATGGATAATGATTATAGTGATGTGGATAATTTTATAGTGGTATGTGATAAAAATGTGTGGCACAACCACCAATTCCTATAAAGTAGATTGGAATGATATGATATCATATAAGTAGGTGAGATGATGGTATGAATGTCACGAGAATCTGATGAGTTGGAATCAATATATCACCATGAAAAGATTGAGGTATTAATTGATTTATTAAAGAAGATTGAAATTACATAAATGTATAATAAAATTTTGAAAAATTAAACTTACTATAAATAGGTAGGTGAACAAGTGAATAGTATTTTCATTTGTACTTTGAGTGATAGTGATTTGAGCTCTAATCCAGATAATATGCTACATGTTCGGGGAGTCTTGAGACTATTTTTAGTACGATGGTGGAGAGATGGTAAGTGACTTGAAACCATGGCTTTTGCAGAAAACAGATGTAGAAATGAAAATTTTGTAGAATTCACATTTTTAGTATTTTTGAGTAGGGAAAACCCAAAATTCAGAATGTGATAGTTTTGTTGGGCACATGATGGAATCATCAAGATCCTTATATTTTCAATCCTTTTCTGATGGTTTTTTTTCCTTTGGTGAATGATTTCATCTGAGACTTTCGTAAAAAATGGATGGTTTTGAGCTTATGCATGGAAATTGGATTTTTTCATTATAATAGCTGAGCTTGATAATTTTAACGTGACTTGATGCACTTTTTGGCTGCAATTGGTATACATGTGTGTCATGTTTGCTTGTTTATGGGTGCAAATAGACTTACATGATCTTGAATTTTCTAAGGCAATCATATGGAGACCTTATTCAAGCTTGGCCTAGATGATGCTTTTTAAGATATTTATGATAGGGTGGGCCTGAGGCATGTTCCTAGATTGACGCATGTGCTCCATAACATGTATTTGATCAACGATTCATCAAGAGGTGGAATGTAGATACTTGTATTTTTTGGCTCTTGATAAGGGAGATGAAAATTACACTAGAGGATGTATAATGGATTTTGAGGCTACCCAGTATGAGTGAGGGGGTACAAATACTGCATATTGATAGGCCCGCTCATATAAGGAAGGCAAAATTTTTTTAGCTTTGGTCGGGTAGAGGAGGATAATTAGAGTCCACTATACACATGAGTAATATTGTGTGGGTTGATGTTATATGATTGTGGAAATGTATGTGTACGTCTGAACTCTTTTATAATAGTGTATGGAGGTAGAGTATCTATTTCATACCATCTGTTAGAGATTGCATGGTTTATTGGGGATTAAGGAGTCGGATATGCATGGGGCAAGTATGTGTTAACACACTTGTTTAAATATTTAGTGTTTTATCTTGGAGATTCATGGCAATAGACTAGGATCTATGACCTTACTATAAGAATATACTTATGAACACATTGCATTTGTGTGACTAATAGGAGGGTCATGAGATGACTAGGCACATCCAAAGATTTTTGCTGCAAAATGGGTGATTTCACAAAGGAGAGGTCTCGAGCCCATGGAGTATCAATTGATTTTGGATAGATACACACCAAGATGGGTTATTTAGAGACCCTACAAGGATTTTTTAGGTTGACTTGAGGATCTTATGGAGTTATGGTGAGATAGATCTAGTATTTGATTTGATTATATATTCCCTTAACAGGGGAATGTTTTCAGTATGAACATGTGACACAACAGTTTGGAGTTACACAAGATATACCCCCAACACCAAACAAACCTCAGTGACGCGCGTCAATTGACCTTAGTGACGCGCGTTACTAAGGTCTTTTGACGTGCATCACTGCATTTTTTTTTACGCACGACAGCAAAATCTTCCGTCGCGCATCTGCAGCCTTCTGTCGTAGCGCTTGATAATCAGGCAAAAAATTTTCATACAACCCCCAAAAAATTCACCTTCCCGCGAAACTGGTTCTGGGGATATTCACCAGGTATTCTCCACCTCTGATTTCCAAGAGGTCTCTTAAAATGAACCCTGCCCAACACCCTACCCCATCATGGAGGTCTTTTCATGTAGCACACAAGGAAGGGGGACATGTCATAGCTAATAGTTTGCAACCTAGTACCACCACCGATAAATGACGTGGATAATCTCATAATATTAGTGATAAGAGATGATGTTGAATGTACAACTAGCCATACACATTGGTAGATAACTGCACATTGGTTTTTATTCCCAGTCATAGTAGGATGCCCTACATATGGTGTAGGAAAATTAGGAGGGGGGAGATGGAGGAGTAGTGCCTCTACCCATAAGAGGAAGTAGGGGAGCCATGTGCACATGTGTAAGAGGATATAGAGCACGTGGTGCAGGTTCACCGATATAAGATGTGGTAGCAATAGTTGCTACTCAATGTAAGTATATTTGATTGATGTATTGTGAAATAAGTAATATAAAATAGAATTGTTCATGGCTGATAATTATGTATTACTAGTGATATTGAATTTTTTACTATAGGAGACACTTATTAGGAAACTATGGTTGGTGCTTTAGTCTGCACACTTACATAAAATATCCCAACAAATATAGTGGGTGTGGGAATATTAGAGTTGGTAGATGATATCACAAGTGAGTACACCTATTTGTTCAATCTTGTGGTAGTGTCAATTGTCTCTTGCACAATTTTGGTTGGTCGTCAAGATGAAATGTAGGCAGAGATAAAATACATATGCCCCCTAGTACAAAGTTGGTGCAAGATCTATTGAGTAGACTGAGGATAGTACAAGAAGAGTATGCCAAACTACCGATAGAGTTGTGTACTGTAAGCTAAAATGTGGTGATATAGGTTACAATCATACTCCCAAGGATGAAAGTGCCTCGAAGAGGTTTTGACCTCCCAAGCTAGTGAAGATATTTTAAGTACTAATGAGGAGTGATGTATATATGCTTGTAAGGGGTGTACCCATCATTGTATATGTTATTTAATGTTGTTTGGGGAGCGGTGTTTGTGTGTGTGTGTGTGTGTGTGTGTGTGTGTGTGTGTGTGTGAATATCAATGTGTGTCATGTATTATTGTTTCAATTGAAATATTTGGATGATGATATTAGATTAACATGATTGTGAAAACATATGTGATGCAATGTATTAGCTAACCCAATAATGGACGCATGGTCAATTTAAACTATGGTTACACACAACCTCACTCAATAGGCCTAATTTTTTTAGGTGGTTTTCAGGATTCACTTGGCAGACTCATCTGGTGTGGATATAAGATTCACTTAGTATCCTTATTTACAATTTACTATTCTTTTGGTGTATATGTTTCATGCATTTTCACTTTTCAATTTACTCTTCCCTCACATTTAGCACCAAGGGAAAACAAGTGTACATGTTTTATGCTTTTACTTTCAATTTTATATTATTTACTTAATTTTTATTAGCATCTTGATTGGATTTTAGTACCTTTTTTTGCATGTGACACATGAGTTCACATGTACAACTATGCTAGGAAAATGGAGTAGTGCTCACATATTTGAGCAAATATATAATTTTGTGATTATTATTAATGTGTAATGTGTAAACCATAAATAATTGTATTGTTATAGATTTGTTATTATAAACAAATCATAACAATATTCTTGTTATGTGAACTCACGTAGAATAGGAGTGTAGAGTTATTTGTAGGAGTGTTGTTGAGCAACCTCCATATTTATAGGAAAGCATACTCCTATATATATGTAATCCTGAATGTATGAAAAGACTCAAGAGGCTGAATACAATATCAGACAATTATTTTCTTGTGTAAATCTGGACCTTCTTTTATATTTGGTATCAGAGCGGTGATAATCCTACCATGAGAGTTGTTTTTTAGCCATACGTGATTAAGTAGTGTGAATCATTAAGATTTTGCCATCTCCATCTTACCTAGAATTCGCTGGTCACTCCACGGCTCTGTAAATTATTCATCCTTGATGCCACGTGTTTGCCTGATCCAAGGACGTTTTTTCTGAGTCAAAGACCACAGTATAATTTTGTGCGTATCTACTTGGGTGGATACGACTCGACGTGGAGACACCCGCCAGGTCATTAGATTACACTTATATTACGGCCTTGTTCTTCTCTGAGAAGTTGTGCCTTGTGTGTGGAGACCTATTTTCTTTGGTGTTACGGCCTCTATAGGTGGTGGCTTCCAAAAACTACCCACTCATATGGGTATTAAAACTTGTATGCCAAGTTCAAATCATCTACATCAAATTCAACATCGGCGGGAATAGTTATTTCAATACAAAGATCCTGCATTTGCATCTTTCAGCAGTTGTGATCTGCATGCGTATTTGATTGATATCAATTTTCACTGGATTCTTCTCTTGCTGCGAACTTATAGCGTAAAAAGGTGTCTCGTATCAACACCCCAAAACTGCACTCACCTGGCCAATCTTTAGCATCAGAAAGATAAGGAATATCCTTTCCGTGTGCATCTGACTGTTTGACATCTTTCGACCATTCAAGAAATTTATGTCCATACATTCGCAGGTTTGAATGGATTTCAGAGTTGTATTGAATCCTGCACCAAGCCCGCCACTAGTTTTACACGGAATCCCATTGAAGTTCTTTTTAAATTCTTTCTTTTAGTCGGTCAAAATAGAGTTGAAAATTTCAGAAGTCTATATATGAGTCGGTCCAATATTGTCTTGTTTTTATGTTTTTTTTTATATAACTTTGTAGTTATGTATTTGTAATTGTTTGTTACAAAACAAATAAAAATTTTCTATGGTCCCATATAGGTTTTTGGTTAATATGTTGTTATTATTATTTGCAAAAGTAGTTGGTCCCATTTGTATTATATTTGTCAAAAATAGTCAGTTATGTTTAAATTACGTGTCAAGTTTTAGTGTCATTTTAATTTTGTATTAGTCTTGGATTTAATATCCTATGTCTATCTAGAGGGTCATTATGTTATTCAAAAGCTTGACAAGTCAAATAATTCCATATAGGTGATTTTAGGATTTTTAATACTCATAAATAAGACTAAGTACTACCTTCCAACTTTACACCATGCTTTGATTTGCATATCATATAAGAAATATGATTAATAGCCAAGCTTAATCCTCGCCTTAAGTCTTCAATGGGGTTAGTAGATGGGTATGTAATATGATCTTGTAGTCATTATTGGAGAGACCATCTCACCTTCTTGGAGTACTATTAAACCCCCAATTTGATTGCTCCTGGATCTATTTAGGTCTATGTTAGTAATAGAACATACTAGTAGGCATGCTTTAGCTAGGTTTTGAATTATATTCATGTTAGTTGTTTCAAACATTCCATTAAGCTTTTATCATTGATGTAACTATTGTTAGATTCAATGAGAATTTTTAAACTAGGCTATTGGTTTTAATCTTGTTAGTTTAGATTTTCTTCGAAACTTTTAGTAGTCTTCATTTGGCATGCCTGGTGGGACCATACCCCATTACATCTATTTTAAAAGCTTTTTAACTTAGTTTCAAATTTTTCATTTCAAGCTTTCTAGATTAGTTTCAATTTTTCTAGATTAGTTTCAAGTTTTCTAGTTTAATTTCAAGCTTTCCAAATTACTTTCAAGCTTTTTAGATTAGTTTCTCAAGCTTTTTAACTTCAATTCAAGTTTTTATATAAATTTTCAAAAAAAATTAGATCAATTTTCAAGCTAGATAGTTGCTTCAACTAGATTAGTAGTAGAGGTTTCATTTTCATGTTCTTTACAGGATAAAAGGAGGTGAAGTGCTATCAAAATTTCCTCAAAAGGACAAAGTTTTTATCTTTTTCAAAAATCCTTGTCAAAATTCGAATTTTGACCACCTATAGGAAAGCTTGCGCCTATGCTTCAAAGGGTGCTCCTGTGCTTCAAAGTTTGTGCCTGTGCTATATTGGCTGCACCTGTACATCAAAATTTACACCTATGCATCACTAGCCGCACCTCTGCATCACTATATTTTAGACCTTTGTGTGTTATGCGCATGTGCATCAAAGTCTACGCCCACGCCTCTTTGGTCATGCCTATGTGTAAATGATTGTGCAAACTTGACAGAGGCACACTTGTGCATAAATGTATGTGCATGTGCTTCAAGGTGTGCCCCCATGCTCTATAGGACGTGCATGTGCATAAAGATGTGCACTGGTGCACTCAGGTAAAGTTTGCTCAAGCTTCATAATTTCAACTTCTAGTTTTTAGTATTCTTGTCATTTTTTAGGGATGTTAGTTGTTGTTACTATCAATTTTCTAATTTTAGAGCAATATTTCTAACAAAATTGCCTTACGGTTTGATAAGGGATTTTTTTATAAAATTGGCTTAGGTTTTGATGAGTGATTTTTTTTTCATACTTTGTTTGAGTTTGGAATAGGGTTGTGTATGCTCTTCTCTTACACTTTATGTGATCTTGAGAATCAAAAGCACCTCTAAACTACTTTTTGCTAATTTGGAGTAAGTAGGAAAAATCATCATTCATTGCTATGTTTAAGGGAATAAACTTTCATTTTTGCATATACATGATCTTTTAGTTTAAGATATTTTTCACTTGATAAATAACCAAGGCTAAAATTTGTGTATGGTCTTCCCTTGCACCTAGTGTGATCTTGGGAACCAAAAGCTATTTTATTCTTTCATTAAGAAGCACTTGGACTAATTAGGAATAAAACTTTATTTGCAAAGTTTTATGGTAGTTAGTTACTTTACAAGCTTTTCATCTAGTTTGATTACTTGTTGTGTATGCTCTTATCTTGCACCTAGTGTGATGTTGAGAACCAAAAACAACACTTAATCCTCTTTCTATAATATTGTAGATCTTTTTGAGCTACTAAACATTTGTGTGAAGGACCTAATGCTTGTCAAAGAAAGAAGGGCTCTCTTCAAACCAAATTCTTACATTCACATGTGTTGCAGGTTGTCACCAATGGTCTAAACCAAATAGCTTAATCTAAAAGATAAAAAACACACTAACACAACATTCAAAACACTGTATTAGAGGTTTTGGTTAAGAGCTATGACTCGTCCACTTTAAACTAGGACATAACCCCTTTGGCATAAGTCTTAAGCTACAACAATGGGGGTGGTCCTGGGAACCCCAAAGTAGTTCATGCAAGAGGGAACCTTGTGAACGAAATGGGAAAAGTGCTCCACACTACTCAATTGACTAGTTATCCTTGAAATTTTAGAGTCAAAGTTGTCTCCATTGTAACCCCAGTGATAATACAACTAAATGCACTAGCTGCTCATTGTATTAAATAGAGGTAAATTAAAGTCGAGATACTTCTTCATAAACTTCGGCAAACTGAGCTCGCAGAGGTAGTTTGTGAAGACCTAGGTGAGAGAACTAATAGGAAGCTTGTCGTCTTGGAGCCAATTTTCTCTTAGTTGTTATACTTGAGCACTCTTACAAAGTGACAACTTTGTTAGATTCAAACTCTTGTTTTCTGAACAAGGGAATTAATCTCTTAAAGCTGAAACCACATGACATTTCATCACGAAATCTATTTAGTGTTACTTTGTCCTAGTTTTTTTTAGGTTGTGGAGCCTGTTTTCATGTGAGAAAGTGTTGAAGACTATACACTAAGAGTATTGTATACTTTCCACAGTTGCCTCACCAGGGTTCGGGACCAATATACCGAGAAATGTGCTTCTATCATATGGGTGGGATTTTTGACCCATAGGTTTATGGGACGGTTTTGGCCCATGGTTTTGATACCCACATTTTTGTAAAACTACTTAAGTAGTTTTCTACTTATATGGTTTTATGCATATGGTGGGTATAATGTAACATTGCATGTGTTTTGAATTCGGGTGTGAATTTTGTAGAGTTTGTTGAGCATATCTCCAAACAGATCTGTGTATTGCATTGAGAGAGTGGTGGCTTGTAATAAAATTTCAAAAAGTGATTCTTGGTGGACATAACCTAAATTGGGTGAACCACGTTAAATACTGTCTCTTTGTGTTGTGTTATTTTATTCTGTAATTTTATTTGAGATCTGTAATATTTTATGCATATTAGTTTCTACTATTGTGATTCTATGAGGGATTGTTCTGCATATTTTATCCCTTATTTCCTATCATTTTTCACTTGTCCTAAGACAAGGTGAAACTCCACCAAAGCTACACCAAGTATTTTTCATCACCACTTGGTCTAATTCTTTGTTTTCTTGTTGCTCAATTTTAAGACAAAAGAAGAACAACATATATGGATATCACTAGAAATAAGCATGTCCACCACTTTTATAGTCAACTTGCGTGACTAGGTTGTTATGTCAGAATGCAAGTGTTGAAAGTTTGAATGGTACGTCATCAAGTTATAATAGAACCTTTGTCTCAAACCCATACTGAGAATTATTATAATTAATGTTAGGTTGTCTTATCACTAAATTCTTATGAGTTGTTACGCTACCTGCATTATAGCCATACAATTGTGATATTTACATTTTGTTTTCATTTTGAAACTTGGCCTAAATCTCTAGATTGTATTGTTACATTTCTTGTAAGCATAGTAATTCCTTGATATACTTAGGCATAGTTTTTACATCCTAGCCTTGTCTCTAGTTTTGTGAGTGTTGAGGCTACTTTGTTAGCATCACTATAACATCATTTTGATACTAAAATCTTACTTTCTTTTCATGCAAATCTTGATTAACATGTCCAAATAGTGTTGTTACACTGCTCACATTGATATCTTCCATTTTACAAGACTTAGATGTTATTAGTGTTTAGAAATTGGTTTTTAGTATACCTTGTTAGAGGATTGCGTTAACACTTTCTTCGCATTTAGGTCTTGTTTGTTTCACACTTGGCCTAACTGGTGATATCGTGTTGTCACTATTTGTTTCAAACCTTTCTCAAAAAATCATAGGGAGTAAACTTTTGTTGTGATTGGATTTGAGTTTTATACGTCATTTTATTGTCATAGAAATATCGTGTCATATATTACCTTGCTAGGGTATATCATTCTTTATTCTTTACTTGGGGGTTCAGATAGACCCATTGGATTCATGGCTATTTTATAGTCACCCTTTTTTGTGGCGGCTTAATGTCGTTGCACTACGAAAATTTTCCTAGGGTCCATTTTTAGAAAACCTTAGTGGAAATATTTCACATTATACCCCTTGTTTCAAGTATGCCTACTACAAGAATGGGGTCACGAAAGTTAGAATATGATCTCTTTGGAGGTGAAAACCCTCTTTTAGAGGATAATGTCATGATTGACCATAGTGGCGGAGAGGAGGATTCTCCTCATGCGGATGTAGAGCTTCATCCCGCCCATTTTGAAAATTACTTGTTTCAAAATAAACATGAGGTTATTTTACACGTCGTCGAACTAGGGGCCAAATTACCATCTACAATAGACCCTTAACTGATTGCTAGAATGGTTCATGGAGAATATGAAGTAGACCAACCTCGTCACATTGTTAATGACATATTAAACCCAGGTTATGCCTCTAATTTTGTATGAAAGAATAATGAGGAGGTGCCTTTTGAAAATGACAGACACTATCGTATACCTATGGTTAGAATATGATGTGAAGACCATGAGGAACATGCTCATCATGAGAAACCTCCTCCTAACAAAGATAGTAACAAAATACCTATTCAAGAAGTAACATTATAACAACAAGTACAAGATATCACTCACCAATTGGAAAGTTTGGCTTCAAATATACATAAGGAACAACCAAAATATTTGAAACAAGCTATACCAAAGCCAAAACCTAAAGCTTCATTTCATGAGTTCTAAACAAATAATCCTTGATGGGAGACACGAAAAGACCCTTATGAATAATTTATTGTAGAGAATAGGGGTGGGAATACACTTAGATTTAACCCTTCATATAGACCTATGCCACCCACAAACCACTCTTCAATCAAGAGTGGTCCACTATGAAGAACTCTCTTCTAGCATTGCAAGAAGGAAAAACTGGTAATAACAGAAAGAAATATGAGTTCGATGAATTGTTCCCTTAACCATTTGATAAAGCCATGTTACAAGTACCTTTCCCATGACATTTTGATTATCCAAAGTTTGATAAATACAAGGGAAAAGGTGATCCCCAAGATCATATCAAATATTTTTATATGACATGTCAAGAGGTCGCATATAATAAAAACTATCTTATTCGCCTCTTGCCATGAAGTTTAGGAGGACAGTAAATAAAGTGGTTTTTACGCATCCCCAAGGGATCCATCTACATGGCTGGAACTAGCAGAAAATTTTGTACATCAATCTTCTTTTAATATAGAGAGTGATGTCACCATGCTAGATATATGCAATGTGAAAAAACAAAACAATTATAACTTCACTGCTTTCCTACAATGGTGGAGAGGGTTAGCTAGTCACTTCCCTTGCTCCATACCCAAAAAATAGTTGATAAGTATATTTGTTCCTAACCTCCACCTTGACTTCATGTTCTAATTGCAAATGCATTGTGGTAACACATACGAAGAGGTGATTAAAAAAGGGAGTCAAATAAAAAAAGTGTTGTTAGCCAGAGGGACCCTAAAACCCTTTTCACGTAATCATAACGATTCCAAAACCAATAACAATAATTTTTTTGTACCTAATAGGAACATAAATGTTTTCAATGATGGAATAATAAACTCTAAATAAGTACATGCCATTCAAAACCACAATCCTTTGAATCTTGTAAAGGGAGCTCTGCCTACGGAGTATAAACGTCGTGCTTTCACTCCTTTATCTAACTCAATATTGTCAATACTAAAGAAGTTAGAGGCCATCAATATGGTTTGATACCTTGAATAAAAAACCTATGGGGATGATGCACCTAAGCCATCATGGTTTAGGGAAAATGAATTTTGTGGATTTCACCGTGTTAATGGTCACAAAGTTTACAAGTGCTTGAAACTAAAACATTACATTCAAGAATTGATCGACAATGATGACGTAGAAATAGATTCTGCCACCCCTACCAAATATCCAAAAACAAACATGGGGATTTTTAAAGAACCTTTCCCCAAGCACGAAGGAAATAAAAAATCAGGATCAGGGACAATCATATCAAAATAAGAGTACTAACTATGTATCCAAGACAAAAAAAATTGATTCCTTAATAGGTTTGTTGATTGGTGTGTTGAATATATCAACATGTTTAAGATCAAAACAAGAGAGTGCGCCGTGGTAACATGTTGAGCTCAACTTATTATCTCAGAACCTCCTTCCCTTCCTCCTCAAGAGAGTCATTATGACATATTAGATCAATTAGAGAAGACCATAACTAAGATTTTAATCGTAGACCTTCTAAATATTTTTAACATCCATAAGGACATCCTTTTCAAAACCTTATAGGGATCAGGAGGGTCCATTGATATAGACCCAATGCACTTACAGGCCATGGTAGCGCAAATCACTCCTTTAGGACACATAACCTTCATTCCAATGGAAGCCTTAGTAGAAAATCCCTCCCATAACCTACCATTACACATTCAAGCAATAATCAAAGGTAAGAAGGTCAAGAGAGTGCTTGTGGATGACATATCAGGGTATAAATATTTGTACTCTTAAACTAGTTCGACAACTAGGGTGTACAGAAGCTGACTTGGAGATAAAGGCCATCACCATAAAGGCATATGAAAATGAAGAGTGACAATCAGCTAGAATGATCAATTTCTCACTAGAAGTAGGTCCTATAAACCATGATACAAAGTTCCATGTCTTAGACTTGGAGCTCCATTATAACATCTTACTCAGATCCCCATGGATTCATGTCATGCAAATTGTGTCATCAACGTATCATCAATTTTTAAATTAATAACATGAAGGAAAAAAGCTTACTATACAAGGGGATCCCTAACCATTTTCTCATTATAGAGAATTTTTGAGCTATTTTCCCACCATCTACGAGTGTCTTTCTATAGAGATCGCTATTCCTATTCAGTCAAAATCCCTCGCTTCACGATTGGATCTAGATACCTTATCTACCAATGATAATGGTTCTTCTACCTCATAAACTCCTTTCGCTGCATGGGAGATTAAGGTTAGACCAAGCGGTTGCGGAGAGGATGATCTGCAGCAAGCCCTTATGGTTCAAAACATTCCCCTATCTACCAAAGCACACGCTAGGCCATGTTACGAATTCTAAAGATCAAGGGAGAAGTGCCCCTTTGACAATTTCACTCCATGTGGATTGTTAGAAGATGAAAGGATACTCAACGATATTATTTTTCATCCTAAAGATGATGAAAAGGGTTTATGTTACTAGTCACCTAGGTATATTATTCCTAACTAAATAATGCTTACTATGAGGCATAAAGGATGTGATTATGGCCATCGAGAACACGGTTCATTGGAATCTATTCCAATACCTCATTGTATAATGGGTAAATCCAATATTCACATCCATTTATATGAGTCTCACCATTCAGATGATGAGTATGCCTCTTCTGAGCGTGAGGATAGTTTCTTTGAAAATGAAATTGAAACAAATTCCCGGTGTAGTCTTTATGAATACCTCTCCTCCACGAACATGTTCTCTGACGTGGATATCCTAACCATAACACCCGTTGTATCCCCTATAAATCAGACACTAAAACTCATATACCTATCACTCATGAATTGGGACCAACAACAACATGTACCCATCGACATCTTTCATAACGACGAAGCTATTGGTGAGTTCTTTGGTATCCATGACAATGTTCCTAGATGTGACCACAAGAAAGGCTTCTCCATTCATCTCAATGCATGCACGCACTTTAGAGAGGAGGAAGAGTTATGTGGTCACTTAAGTTAAAAAGTAAGCAAGGGAAAAAGTCACGCAGAAAAGCCTTGTGGAAAGAAAAAGTTCAAGTCTTATAGTGAAAACCTTTTTGAGGTGTTTGTGGATAAAAAAATGAAACAACCTATGGACAAGATAGTGTACCCACCTAAAGATGAGGATCTCCTTGAACCACTTTGGTAGAAGCGGATCTCAATCTCCCTCCTGATCCTGCACACATGGAAGATGAGTCCAAGTTAGTAGTGGAAAAGATAATAGATGTTAACATCGGCATAGAGAAGCTTCCTAGAATGGTTAAGTTGGGAGATTCACTATTAGCTCAAGAATAGAAAAAATTTACATGACTTTTGAGACAATTTGTAGATATCTTCACTTGGTCTTACGTAGACATGTCAGGACTTATCTTGCATTAGTGGTGCACAATCTTGTTTTACACCCAGACGCTAAGCCCATAAAACAAAATCTCCAGAAGATGCATCCTAACGTCATCTTGTTGGTTAAGGCAGAGCTAGAAAGGTTACTAGAAGTTGGCTTCATCAATCCTATCGAATAATCAGAGTGTATTTCTAATGTGGTCCTAGTTCAAAAAAATCCTATTAGTATTAGAGTGTTGCTGGCGAGAAATTTTGTTGGGTGGAAAAACTTGTGGATTTATTGCCATCGCTCTAGGAATCTAAGTCCCTCTATTAACCAGTGCAACTGACGTATATGCATGCACATGAAAAGGTGGATTTCTGTGGTGTCTTTTCGAGCCTAAGGATCCAATAAGGACACTCCACTAACCCTGCGGCAAAGCTTGTAGGTACCTACAAGAGAGAACTTTGTCTGAAGAGCGGGAAAGGGGAGTGAGAAATTAGATAGGAGAACTAATGTTGCAGGTAGAAAATCAGATTCATGCATACATCAATTAGAAGTTTTATCACATGAATTATAATTAGGAGGAAACAACTCTATGCATAACAAAAATACCAAATGGAATTTATGATAAAGTCTAAATAAACCCCTTAGTCAAAAAGGCTCAAAACTCCTTGTATTGATTTCTTAAACCAAGATGTACATAGTATGAGAATGGAGGAAAAAGAGAGAGTGGGGGAAAGGAAGAATTTGGATATCTCCTTTGTTCTCTCAAGGTATAATCCACTCTTTAGCTTACAAAATTAATGACCAACGGTGTCTTTATGGAATGAGCTCAGGTGCAAGGAATATGGCTTTACAAATAGAATAGACACGACTCCTCATCTTCCTCATGACCTTCTATATGTCTTATTTATAACTTTAGACTATTTATATTCCTACAAAATATCTAAGTCCCTTTTATAAAATAAAAGCGACTTAATTTACATTATGTTTCTAAAGTCACTTCTAAGTGACTTAAATACATATCAAAAAGTGCAAATTCCAATGAAGAATTAAAAATTTGAAAGTGAGAAAAATCTAGGGGGAAGAGCATAGGGAAAGAGAGAGAGAAGAAGAAGAGGATAGGTCATTCCTGATGAAGTCCGTTGATCCTCATCGATGGAAAGCTCCAAATGCAGTGAAACTCTGAATCTTCGAACTCCTTGCACACTGTGAAACTCCTTCCAATTAACTCACGAACATTCGCTAAGTTGAGTGAGCTAAGATTAGGAATTATGGGAAAGTTTGAGTCTCGAATTCCCTGTGAAAAATGAATAATATGATGCTAAAAAATGATTTCCCCCCGGATGATTATCCTTGTATGTCCCATTATGCCAAAACTACTCTTTGAGTGTAACTTACTATTTTTAGTAAGTGTGAATTGCGAACCGAGATGACCTTTTTGATGACCTTTCCTGTGATGCTCACTCTATGTTTTCCACCTTCTTAGTATCCTCTTCAAATGGTGGATTACGTGAAGTAACATACCCCTATTCCGGAAGGCATGCTATTTTTAGTAAGTGCATAGTGGATGTCAGGATGCGACAAAACAAGTCTTGAAACTTTTGGGTTTTATTCTAGGGTTCCAAACTCCACATTTGAGTAACTCCTTCATCTGAACAAGTGGAAAAATGATATTTTCATGGTATGAAAAGAATATTGACAAAAAAAAAACCTGAGGTTCTACACTCGGCAGTAGTTTGGCATCTCAGAAGAGCTCAGAAAAAACAAGCTCATGTTGGAGAAGCGAGTTCGGTCATCGATCAGGGCCCGATCCAATTTTCGAGTGATTTCACCCATTAGAACCTTGAGAGTTGAAGAGGTCCACGCTCGACTACCTTTTTCACAGATCGATATCTTCATGTGATACTTTGAAAGAAATTTGATGAAAACACATGTTCTCCATAACTTCCTTAAGCCAATGTATAGGGGCTTCATGGAAGCAAAAACTATCGATCAACAGAGGGAGCTCAACTCAGATTTGCGGTGATCAACAATCATTCCCTCCAATTTTTGCACGCATTTTTCCCATTGGGTATTGCGCTCATATGAGAGTCAAAATGGAGGTAGCTTGCATGCACATGGATGAGTCATTCAGGGGAATGTTCTAAGTCAGGGTTAAAGGGATGGAAATTTCATGATGAACAAGCTCAAAACTCAGTCCATAGTCCCTAAAAATCAGGAGGATTCATGGCGTCAAAAAATAGTTGCACATGAAGGAGCTCATCGGCATTTTCGGAGACGATCATGTCCCTCTAATTTTCAATGTGCTTTCACCCACTGTTAGAACCCTGTGTGAAGTGGATGAGGCAGCTCACTGGATTTTTTCCACTCACTATGTCATGGAGGCCATTAATGCCTGAGCTTGAAATTGGTCACAGAGAAATGGGAAAATTTTTTCTCCGATTCGTGATTTGAAATAACTAATGGGTTTTTTCTTCTGGTGCTTCATGCGAAATTTTACTTCAATCATGACGACCGGTTTGATAGGAAGATTGAACTCGAGTGCAAGATGACTTCGTGAAGGAGCTAGAAGTGAAATTGATATTTGCAACATAGTGAGGAATTCCTTGATACAAATTGGAGGTTTGAGCTATGACCATTTTTAGGTGGGCTTTAAAGATATAGAGGTGAGCATTTAGCAACATAGCCTAGAGTTTGCTCAATCCGTGCCAAAACTGAGTTTGCACGAAGTATGGCTTCATGGAAGTCAACTTATTTTATGGCTACATGGGGATTTCCACTGTTCTTCTTCTCGGTTAAGGCTCCATTTATTTGTAAAGTTTGGGGATCTCGATGAATTATTCTTCTGAGACCTATGTGCCAGCTCATTGGGAATAAAGGATAATGTGCTGTGATGAGAGCTGGTTCAAGCTTTGGCAATGGTGGAGATGAGGTGAAACTTTGTAGACTTTTCACTCTAACAGTGAGAAGTAACAAGAAGCGGCGAGAAGTAGCAAGAAAGTAGCTCGACACACTTAGACTTTAAGTAGAGCTCAATTTTTTGAACGGTAGTGGAGCTCAAGCCCAACTTAGGGGGTTTTCCTTGTTTTCCAACTCACCGAGTTAGGGTTATGTGATAGACATAAATTCTACAGTTGACCCCCCTCCTGAGTCAAGACTGGTCAACACGTGGCGATGATCCGACTTGATAGGGAATTGAGTGCTCCAATAATTAGCTTTAAAGCATTTGAGGGGATGGAAGCAGGTCATTATGGGTGAAAAAAAGTATCCCCATAGGGGTTGAACACATTCTTTTAATGAGTTAAGGAGAACTAGGTCAACCTAACATTCATGGAACATGAGGGAAGCTAAAATAACAGTGGTTTAGTCAACTGTAATAGCTACATCAGGTGGCATTTGATCTGACGGTATGGAATTATGACCTTTCCTCTTCTAAACATATGCACCTAGGGGCTGAAAGTCGGTCACAGTTGGATGGCTCATTCCAAAGAATCCCCATAGGGTCTAGGAAAAATTTTCATGAATTTATGTCCCTTACGTTAGGGACATGAGTGGACATAAAATTCCACAGTGGTCTCTGGAGTCTGACAACGTGGCGCTTGATCCGTGTGGCAGGGAACTTTGATGCCTCCTTTTCAATGCACTGTGATGGAAACTGAATTGCCTCAAGTCTGGAGGTCACATGAGGGTCCTAGAGGTCACATGGGGGATGGAAAAATTTTTCCAAGTGTTGTTTGTACCTGACCTCAAGGACGTCAGGGACATGAAATCCCGCCAGGCTCCTGGTGTTGACACGTGTCCTCCTGAAAATTGCAGGTAACGTCCTGAACTGCACATTTGTAAGGGTAGTTCTTGGAAGTTTTGATAACTGATCGAGTAGTGGAATTGCATTGCAGTTGAATTGTGGTGCTATATTCGCCCTAACTTGAAATTTCATCCTTGAATCCAATGGCTGAACTGATAATGTCTTGATTAAACCATGATCGAGTCCCTAAAAAAGAGGAATTTGTGTTTCCTGAGACTATGGTATTTTGTACCCTGACAAAAAATGACTAGGTGAAACTCCTATGCACACAAGGTGTTGTGAAATTAACCCTTCCTGAGTCTTCACCATCATGTATTTCTTGTAATCACTATTTTTGAATATAGTTTTTTTTTCTTCTAAATCTCATTCCGGAGCTCCCATGAATCTTAGCTTTTGAAGCCTAAGATAGTCATTTTAGGTTGGTGTACTGTCTAGGAATTGTGAACAAATGTTTAGTTTACTCAGATTGTTCCAAGTATTTAAAAACTTCACCCAAACCAAGTCAAAATAACTTCCAGAGTTGTTCTAATGTCTCCCAATTCATCTCCTTGTTGAATTCCTTTCTCATTCTATTCCACTCCAGGGGGGTTGAGTCGAGTCCTAGCGAAGGCCAATTATGTTGGGAGCTTCACTCTCCTCAATAGAAGCCAGAAGATACAGGATCTTTTGAGAGAATATCCCTAGAAATCTTCGCTAGGTCTTACACAGACATAGGACTTGATCCTAAATCACCTAGTGGGCACAATAATGTTGTACACCCAAATGCCAAGGGGGTAAATTAGAGCTGACTGGAATTTGCATCATGGGGTCGCCTCGGAATGGATAAGCAGAACATAGAGAGATTTTTTACACAGTAGGGTATCAGTTAGGCATATCGACTACTCAGAGTGGACTTCCAATGTGGTCCATGTTTAGAAAAATTTGCATGTCGGTACAAAAAGTGTGTACCAATTTTTGAGATATAAATAAATCTTTTCCTAAGGATTAATTTCCTCTTCCCAACATTGACATGATTATCGATTCGACAGTTGGTTATGAGATGCTATCAATCATGGATGGATTCTCAGGATATAACCAAATAAAGATTGTTGAGGAAGACTTACACAAGACAACTTTTACTACCCCATGGGGGACATTCTATTATCAAGTCACGACACTTTGGCCTCAAGAATGCAGGCACTACCTATCAATGGGAAATGATGGTTATCATTCATGATATGCTTAGTGACATCATGGAATATTATGTAGATGACATATTGGCAAAGTCCAGGACTCGGGAAGAGCACCCATAGATTCTGCAAGTGCATTTTTTAACATCTATGAGACTACAAGGTCTAACTAAAGTCAAAGAAGTGTGTCTTCGGAATGTTATCTTGAAATTTTCTAGGATTCATTGTCTCAAGGAGAGGAATAGAAGTAGATTTGGACAAAGGGTACTGCTATAACAAAAATGCCTTCTCCTACTAATATTAGACAACTACGAAAGCTTACAAGGAAAGATCCAAGCCATCAAAAGGTGTATCTCTTAGCTTGTAGACAAGTGTCATACATTCACACATCTTCTCAAGAAATATGTCAGTTTCCACTGGGAACTAGAGCAACAACAAGACATTGTGCTTTGCTCAAAATCTATTTGGCTAAACCTCATGTTCTAATTCCTCCCATGGAAGGAGGACCTTTGTTACTCTACATCTCTACCACACACTTTTCAATTATGGAACTTGTTGGCCCATGTATGATAAAGAGCATAAGAGAAAAACGTTGTGTATTACTTAAGAAAAATGTCGATAGCTTATGAGCTCAGCTATCCACAGATCGAAAAGGCTTACTTGGCTGTAGTTTTTTCCTTCTAGAAACTACGTCATTATTTTCTCAACAATAAGGTCAATCACATTTCAAATGTTGATCCACTAAAATACTTATTGTCAAAACCCGCACTCACTAAAAAGATGGCTAATTGGATCATCTTACTCAATGAGTTTGACATTGAGTATGTACATCAAAAGTCACTGAAAGGACAAGTTATAATAGAAGCTCCACTACCAGGTATTGAACCTTCGAGTCTCGAGCAACTAGACACATCTACAATGTATCTCATAGAATAAATTATATGGCAACTATACTTTGATGGCTCCTTTACCTTTCATGGTTCATGCGCCAGAGTTGTGTTGATCACTCCTACATGAGACTTGATTCCCCAAGCCTTTCGACTCATAGGTGTCGGAGTTGGTTCCCATACAGAAATAATATAATGGAGTATGAGGCCCTTATTGCAGGGATGAAACTATGCTATTAAATGGGATATCAGATGAGTAAACTACATTGGTGATTCAATGCTCATTATAAAATAGGTCACATATGAATATAAGGTCAAAGATGAGAAACTTATTCCATATAAAAGAATGGTTGATTCTTTGAAGGTGTTCTTCAAGTAGATAACATTTAAGAAAATACTGAGAGCCTAGAATAGAGCAACATATGATATGGATATAATAGGATCCATGTTAATTATTCTTCCTACAAAAAATGATATGCCATTTTTTGTGTGGCACTTACAAATGCCAGCATATGACATACCAGATTCCTGTTTGGTGTGTGAATTTTTTCGTCCCTTTTCCTCATGGTACTGTGAAATATTTAATTACCTCCACAATGGAACCTTTCCCATAAAAATTTCCCGTGCCAAAAAATGAACCCTCATCCAATCTATATCCCATTATACCCTACTTGGGGGCACCCTCTTCCGCTAAGGCTTTGATGGGAATCTGTTACGATGTTCAAATTTGGATGAGTCCATCCAAGTAATCAAATAGGTGAACGAAGGCATCTGTGGGGCTCATACTAATGGTATTGTATTAACAAAGAAAATACTCAAAGTAGGCTACTATTGGCCTACCATGGGGCATGACTGTCGTAACCATGTGAAGAAATGCTTAGATTGTCAGAAGTACGACAATTTGATACATGCACCAACACAATCCTTGTAACCTATCATGATACCCTAACCATTCTCAAAGTGGGGTATCGATCTAATAGGAAAACTTAACCATGTCTCCTCGGATGGCCCCAAGTTCATTATAACTACTACTAAATACTTCACAAAATGGGTAGAAGATGTTCCTCTTACCTATATTGAAGGCGCCCATATATCTAAATTTATAATGAACCATATCAATTGCCACTATGGTATCCCCTGTACTGTTATCACTGATAATGGTAATTCATTAACAAATAAAACTGTGAAAGCACTCTGTAAATGCTTTCAAATATCTCTCCAATTTTCAACCCCCTATTACCCTCAAGGTAATGGGTAAGCTGAAGCTTCTAATAAAACCTTCATTCATATTATGGAAAATATGGTGAATACCACAAGCTGTAACTAGAATTTACAGATTCACCCTAACCTATGGGCATTTAGAACATCTATGTGCACCCCTACAGGTGTCACTCCATACTCCTTAGTATTCGGCACAGAAGTTGTGCTACCTCTAGAGATCGAGATGCCTTCTTTGCGTATCAAGCTAAGGGATTACCTGAATGAAGAGGAAGACTACAGAGTAGCTCGACTAAAAGAGTTGGATATATAAGATGAGAAAATACTTTACACCCTCAATCACCTTAAATTGTATCAAGATCGAGTACGACGAAGCTACAATAAAAGATTAATACCTCGTCAATTTGAGGTAGGATACTTGGTGTTAAAAGAGAATCAAAATAACACCAATAAGGATCAAGAAAAGAAAGGGAAATTTGAGCCCAATTGGCTAGGGCCATATGTTGTGGTTTCCAAGTTTGGTTCAGGTGCTTATAAGCTTGCCTATTCAGATGGTTAAGAGCTTCGGGAACCCATGAGCACAATGCATCTTAAGTGGTTTTATGCTTAGGTGTGGGGTCCCTAAAATATCAAAAAAAGTAAAAAAAGAAAAAATAGAAAAATAAAAAGAGAAATAAACAAGTGCATCCAAGAGTGAAAACCATGCAATGGTGGCACTTTGGACAAGTCATTTGGTGAAAACTAGTTTCCAGCGCCATTAGAGGGTCCATTGTTTACAAGTATTTCAGGTCTAGGAGTATTATAACTTTGTCCTAAGTTGGTATTTGCCTTCGTCTGAGTCCCTTGTGAGCCTGTCCCTCTTTGTCTTTATTTGGCTAATCCTACTTTTGAATGCGGAGAGTTTGACTTTGAATATTCCCAGCTCACGTTAGGGGTAGCTTCACATAGTCACCTTCTTACACATAACACGTGGCATTTTTCCCTTGTATATCCCATCTAACGCTAGGCACATCCACATTTCTTCATTTCCTTGCACATTCGATTTGGGAAACTTCTTAGAAAACACCAAAAACATTTGTATAACCTTTTGAAAATCCCAAAACCTACAAATATGTTAGTTGAGAAAATAAAAAACATTCCAATACGTTTCGTAGAAAAGTCCAAAATAATAGAAAATTATCTCGATATAATACCCAAAAAAAATGAAAAACATCCCAAAACTGTCCCACAAAAACAAAGCAGTAGTTTGTTTACTTTTAGTTGTTGGTTTATATGGTTTTAGTTGCACTAATTTTTTGTATTGCGTGATTTAAGTTGGATTCATTTGCTTACTTAGATTGAGTGTTACTTTAATCTGTGGTGCATTACATTGAGTTCATTTTATCTTACATACTTATAGATAGTTGTGCTGTTTTGATTAGATATGTTTAACTTGTGCTTGTACATTTTGTTACCATTTCATCATCATATCAAATAGATCATCACATTTATACATCATATATCCATAAATTATAAAGTCCACATCACATATGTATGCTAAAATCTAATCATTAAATACTGTATCATCAATGGGGTAAGCGGGGTTGTGCATGATAAAAAATCTATCACCCCCACACCAATATAAAAAATGGAAAGCATAGCCAAGGGCTTATGATGCATGATTCTTATCTACATTGAGACATTGACATGTTATGGCCTTGGTGAATATATTATGGTTACTGATCTATAATCAATATGAATAAATGGTGTTATTCTAACTATATTGTTCATGGGTGTAAACCCTAGTACATTTTCCTTATGTTCTAAATCAGACTTGTTATCTGAATGAGTATGTTAGTGTATAAACTCATCCTATGCTTTCAGAATGTATGCATGATCTTCCACTGTTCTGCATCTAATTTTATGTCATTAAGCAATTTATTCTCACAAAACTCACATAAAGGAGGGGTTCGGCACCCACAAGTGCCTCGGGTGAGCGCTTAGCGCCCGTTGGGTGATAGGCCGACGTGCATGGGATTAAACTGTTGTTATAAGGGCATAAAAATGATTACATCTTGGTTCCGTTGTTAAGACCTCTTTTCAAAGTTGCTATGAGAAATGACATACATCTTGGTTCCTTTGGTGTGTGATGATAGAGCACTTGACCTTGGAAAGTGTTGAAGCATGGTTTAAAAACATGGAGGACGAGTTTTCTCAAATATTTAGTACCAGACCTGAGTTTGATGCACGCAGATGGGTAGAAGAACACCTATATCATGAGTTGTATGAGACCTTACTTTGATGTTTTCTTGTAGAGTTGTATGAATGGTTCTTAGCATATGCATCCAGATCAAGATGGTACTATAGATCGTGTGTATGGACCCAAGATGATTATCAAAGGCTATAGGATGCGGATCTGACTTGGACACGTGTTGTTGATCACTGGTGGAAAAGAGTGTTGACCAATTATACTTTGGAATACCCCATTTCTACATATTCCTATCCAGAGGTTGCTGAGTTTGAGTTCCTATGGGAACCTAGAGGATCGTTTTTGCAAGCTATCCCTTTGGATATGACAATCTTGATCATTACGCTAAGTTTGGAGGTAATTCCTATGGCCAACTAATCTTCTCTGAGCGTTGGGTGATGAAGCTAGGGTGGAGGAAGATGGTAGAAATTACGGCGTAAAAGGAGAGGGAAG
This sequence comes from Taxus chinensis, assembly GCA_019776745.2. Classification (NCBI taxonomy): domain Eukaryota; kingdom Viridiplantae; phylum Streptophyta; class Pinopsida; order Cupressales; family Taxaceae; genus Taxus; species Taxus chinensis. Next base: position 647,388,675 of record CM034152.1, read on the forward strand.
AAAGATGAATCAAATATGGTGAAGTGCGTGAAAGGGAAATGGATAAACAACGTGAGGTGGGAGGAGTGATGGATCTATGAAGGTAAAAATTATAGGAAGGAATTGAGATTCACGCAAAGGACATGGAACCTGAGCAGTCTGTGCTACCCCATCTTGGCAAACGCGGGAGCGAAACCCCTTCAAATTCTAATGAGTGTTTGTCACGTGGAGAAAGGAGAGCCATCAGCATGTAACTAAACCCACCTGGTGACCAACCCCTAGTGCTTAGTTTTTCGAAATCAAGAAAAAATTATTACTAACCCAGTTGTTATCGGTGGAAGTGACTGATCTACACCTAGGAGGTATAACTTCTCGTTTGGAACATCTATGGCCACACAATCAATTCCTGTGTTTGGTGGGATTTTTGGGCAAAGTGTAAGTATGCAGGGTTTGGGTATTACATCTAGGAGTGGCGCATGATACACGTCTTGTAGTGGAACAATATCACAAACTGTCGGCACACAATCCAGTGGGACGTTGGGAACGCTAGGTGTGACCACTTCAGGCCCATTACCAGCTACACGAGGACCTGCTGGATCTAGCGGATTTGGTCTAGTGGATTAGGAGGCATAATTCGTGGTGGATCTGGTGGTGGAGGAAACACCGGAGGGAATCAACGTTCTAGATCAAGCGGGTAAGGTCCTCAGCCACCACCACAAATATTTTTTGAGATGTCCCTACATCTACCAGATTACAAGGGCGTTGAGGATTTTATAGAGCATGTGCACAACTGTGAATTACTATGGCACACAAAGGGGATCACTACAGTAGAGTGAAAGGCAAGTCATTTTGCAACAACGTTGCAAGGACATGCACACAGTTAGTATCAGAAGTATGACCCCCATTAAACGGTGGTAGATTACACCACGTTGCGAAATGTCTTTTTGGATGAATTCCATATCCCTAAATTTGAGTAGAAGAGCATTATCACTTTGAAAGAGATCCAATAAGGAATGGTAGAGAGTGTGTGGGAATATGACGCGCATTTCAAAACTCTCTTGTCAAAACTATCTTATGATATCCATCCTTCTCAACATGCTCAATGGTTTGTTGGAGGGTTGATAACACTGTTTAGAAGAGTGCTTTTGCACAAGACATTCACAAACCCACACGAGGCCTTAGAAGCTATTTTGTGCATTGAGGCTATGGGAAGCATAGACACTGGTGTTAGCCCCTTCTTAGAGGCTTAGATTGCTACAATGGCTAAGTAGTTAGAGAAGTTATCTACAAACTCAGCACATGAGACTCGCAATGGTCTTTGGTGCAAAAATTGTGAAGTGGAAGGGCATGCCAAGGATAGTTACGCCCAAAAATCAGTACACGTCATGGTAGTAGACTGTGAGATTTACCACGGGGATCAAGGTGCAAGTAGGTATTCTCTACTACAATGCGCAATCCATAAGAATGTGTCTTGCTATTGCAAGATCTATACCTCTACGACCCATGACACCAAATATTGTAGGTTCATTGACCAAATTCATGACACCGTTGATCTTGGTGAGCCCCAGACTAGCCTTGCAAGTAGTTCCAAGGATGAGGATTGCTGCTATGAAGGGCGCGCAGATGGAGGAGTGCATGGATGAGTTTTCCGCGGAGGATTTTGTGGTCGTAGCAACCGTCGAGGAAGATGTGAGTTCGCGTGAGGAACATGTTATAATTGTGGGTCTATAGAGCATTACAAGCGTGAGTGTCATGATTTTTTGTAATGCTCATGGTGCAGAAAGAAACATAAGTATGAGGAGTGCCCTAATTTGTTTGAGAAGATGAGCCAGCAACATCAAAAAGATAAGGGTATCAGGATGGTGACCATAAAGAAGGTTAACTCACAGTGGATGTCAAAAGGGGCACGTGAGTCGGGATTAGAACTTGTATTAGTGATGATGTGAGCAAAGGTTGCGTGCTCCAAGGAGATACCAAGACAAAGGACACTAGTTATAAGAGAAGAAGTGGTACATGGGAAGTATCAGGACCCTTCTCACCAAAAAGAGGGTTATCAAGAGACTATGGATGTGATTCAGAGTCTACAAGGAGAGATTCAGTGTCTGAAGGAGCAGTCAAGGTAGTTAGAACAAAGGAAGATTGTTGAGGCTCCACAGAAGGATCTAGATGAGTTCAGGGAAGTATGTAAAATGTTGAGGCAAGAGAATATTATTCCCTTGCTAGGAAAATGGTTATGGGAAAAGGTACCACATGCTATAGGGGAGCGTGAGAGGCAAGTTTTACATGCTAACCTCCCTCCTCATAACCTCTACTATGAAAAAGAGATCACTTTAAATGTTGTTATAGATGGGTGGTTTTTTGAGCAATATCTAATTGACACAGGTGCAGAGGTCAATGTTCTCACTCTAGATGCTTGGAATCAAATGGGAAGGCCTGCATTACAACCATCTTTGAATGTGTTGTATATGGAAAACAAGATAAAGCCAATTGCCATTGGAGTCTTGAAGGATGCGGTTATCACTATTCAAGGGGCCACATTTATTTTATATTTCAAATTCTTGGCATAAGCCAGGGCAGATAACATTCCATCCTTGCTTGGGCACCCCTAGTGTTACAAAACAATGTTTACCTACGGTTTAACAAAGGTTATATAAGTATTGAGAACAAGGAAGAATGGGTCATCATCCCCCTTACAAATGGGAAATCAACGCCCTATATTGAGCCCTTGGGAGAAGAATTCGTTGACAAAATCTATGTGCACTCTATTAGAGACCCTGAGATAATTCAGCCTACGGAGGGAATTATCTAGTTTGAAGATGCTTAGTCTTTAAGTGATACAACTAGCGTGGCATGTGACAATTAGGCGCATGGGACTTATGAGTTGATTGGGTGATAGTTGAGAAGATTTGTAACAAGGGTGATAAAGGCGTGCTCAGTCAAATGCCTAAGAGGGAAGAAGTTTACAAGTTACTTTGGAGGGGCTAACCCTGATGAATTATTACGAGAAATGTAGGCTCAGTGGAAAAATGAAAATGAAAGAAGAGGGATGCTCAACTATATCATGCTCGAGATTGCAGTGCATTGGTGGGATACACATCAAGAGAGCCTTCTAGAATGGCACAAGGTGAGGGTCCCATTCTTTATTAGTTTCTCTAGAAGCAACGCGCCCACTGTCATACAAGACTGACATGGTAAAGAGCCGGCCTCATTCCATATCCAAGCTTGTGAGAAGGCCTGGATGGAAGGTGCAAAAGTTGTAACACCATCATTATGGGTGCATAAGTTATATTCCACCTTACAAGGCTATGTGCACGCATGGTATATTCACTCATATACATGTCGTCAAATAGGGAATTGATAGGAGTCTGGGACTGATCTCGTTCAAGCTTTTGAATATCATAGTACAAAGCCATCAGTGGATAAGGCTTTGTAAGTAGTCAAGTGCCTTACAATGGGAGATAGTGCTATGATGGAAGATAGGATACTGGATTTATTAGGTGAACCTGGCTTAGAGACGTGTTTTGATGAAAAGGAATCATAAGAAATACAGCTTGAGTGCACGTGCATGGAAAAGGAAAAAGGAAAAATGGTCTATGTGATAGATGGTGAATAAATAGAGATTCTAGATGTTAACCATTCTAAAGGTACGCGCAAATTCATCGATAGTGTTGATGAGTGAGCGCACGCCTACCATTAGCCCTTGAGGAAAAATAAGGTTAACATTAGGTTAGATGTAGAACCTAAGGAAGAGCTATCATTAGGGATTATTGGTCGAAGAAAGAAGTTTCTAAGATCATTGATCTATTGTGTGAATTTCAGGATTTGTTCCCTCGAGGGTACCATGAGCTCAAAGGCATTCACCATTCCTTTGTGGAATTGAGGATCAAGTTGAAGGAAGGTGCACGTCCAATTCAGAAGATACCTTATCAGATGAATACGAACTTGTGCGTAAGGGTCAAAAAGGAGATAGACAAAATGATAACATCAGGCATTATTGAGGCCGTTGAGAAATTAGGATAGGTGAGTCCAATGGTCATAAGCATTAAGAAGGATGGGAAGCTAAGGATCTGTGTGGATTAAAAGGAATTTAATGTAGTTTGTGTCATTGAACCTTTTCCAACCCCCTTCATTGAAGAAATTTTGGAAGGAGTAGCTGGGCGCGAAGCCTATTCTTTCACGGATGGATTCTCTGGGTACCACCAAGTTAGAATTGTAAAGGAAGATCAGGGGAAGACAACTGTTGCCACTAAATGGGGAAGTTTTTCTTACACAGTTATGCCTTTTGGATTGAAGAATGCACCTACTGTGTTCTTGCGCATCGTGGTATAAGCATTTTAGGACTTCATCCATAAATTTTCTTCAAGTTAACCTAGATGACTGGAGTGTGTATGGGCTAGTAAAAGATCATTATGACAATTTGAGGCTGATGTTTGAGAGATGTCAGCAGTTGAGGATATCCCTCAACATTAAGAAATGTGTCTTTGCTACGCCATTTGGAACCTTGCTGGGGCATATTGTATGTAAGGAAGGTTTACTGGTGGATCCTGCTAAGGTTGCAATTATTGTAGGATTGGGAAGGCCTACTAGTCAGAGCGTTGTGTGTGGATTCCTTGGGCATACATGGTACTACAGGAAATTTATCAAAGGATATGCAAAGATCACCACACCCTTAGAGGAATTGCTTAAACATAAGAGTGGCTTTCACTGGGTAGAGGTGCAGAAGAAGGCATTTGACACTTTGAAGGAAAGGCTTATTACTGTGCCCATACAATGTTTTCCTTCTTGGGATAATCCTTTCCATGTGCATGTTGATGCCTTAGGGACAACTAGTGGAGCAGTATTAGCACAACCTAGTGAGGGGATTGTTGATCACCCCTTATGTTTTTCTAGGAGGAAGTTAACACCAAAAGAATAAAATTACACAACTATTAAGAACGAGGCACTGTCAATGATCTATGCGTTGCATAAGTTTAGGTAGTATCTGCTGCTGACACCATTCATATTCTACGCAAACCACATGGCACTGAAGTACTTGGTAAACAAGATCGTTCTGCAAGGGCACATATGTCGTTGGGTCCTATTATTTCAAGAATTTGAGTTTTTGGTTATGCTTAAACTAAGAAAAACTAAATCTGAACTTGATCACTTATCAAGAATTGACTCAGGGGAGGACACTCAAAACATTAAGGATACAATGCTAGATGCGTAACTATTTAGTTACGATGCACACCCTCAGACTTAGAGGATATTGCGGTGTTTCTGAAAATGGGTGTGGTGCTAGAAGGAATGAAGGCTTTGGAGAGGAAGCAACTAGCTATATGCATTTTGCCTTACATGTGTATTAGTGGAGATTTGTACAAGTTAGGACGTGATGAGATTCTACATCGATGCGTGTTAGAACATGAGTGCATTGTAATTATGGAGGAAGCACATGGTGGGATTGTAGGAGGACACTATGTAGGAAATGCAACCACGTGGAAGATTCTACTCGCAGGGCTTTGGTGGGAAAGTATCTACCAAGATTGTATTGAGTTTTACAAGGCCTATGACCATTGTCAGCACCTTCGAAAACCTGGAAGGAGGGATGAAATGCCCTTGTGACCAATAGCCAGCGCTGAACTACTTGAAAAATGGGAAATTGACTTTGTAGGACCTATTTCACCTGTCGCGCGAAGGATTGGTTCATGTTACATCTATCACTTCCACTGATTACTTGACAAGATGGGCAGAGGCAACGCCTATAAAGGATTATACTATGGTGAAAACTGCTAGATTCCTATGGGAAAACATAATCAACAAGTATGGTTGTCCTTTAAGCTTGACAAGTGATATGGGCACACATTTTTTGAATGAAACGATTATGATTCTACTAGCAAAGTTCATGGTGGCCCATTATAATACAACCCCTTATCATCCCCAAGAAAATGGGACTGCTGAGGCATTTAACAAGATACTAAGTTAGGCATTAACTAATACTTATGACATTGGAAGACAAGATTGGGATGACAAGGTATCAACCATTCTATGGGCATACAGGACAACCTACAAGAGGTTGAACAAGGCCACACCATTCTAATTGGTTTTTGGAAGGGAGGTTGTTTTTCTGGTTGAATTCATATTACCATCATTGTGTATAACGCGTGCAGGAGGATTGGCTGATGAATAAGCACTAGAAGAGAGGATAGATAAATTTATGTAATTAGACAAAATGAAATCACTTGCTAGATGAAGTCAAAAGACAGAGAAGGTAAGATAAAAGGAGTGGCATGATCGTCATATCAAGAACAAAAAATTTAAGGTTGGGTACATGGTTTTGTTGTATGATTCCAATTTTTTGTATCATCCAAGGAAGTTCAAATTCCATTGGTTAGGACCATACATCATCTCATACATCCTTGATTAGGCACTTTCCAGTTATAAGTGCTGGATGGGACGAAGTTACCTAGCCATTTCAATGGGAGTAGGTTGAAGCCCTACTATAAACAGGTCTTCTTGGTGTTTGTAAATAAGGCAATTTTGCCACCTAGCTTAGGATTTCCCTTAATGCATTTCCTTTCTTGTGTTTCCCCTTCTTGTTGTTTGTTCCTTTCCTTTTGTGTTGTTTTGTGCAGTGTGCACCAGTAACCACATTACTTTCTAAAGTTATGTATGCGTAGAGGACTGCACATTTGTTTTAGTGTGAGGTGGAGTAGTGTGAAGTGAAATAGAGACTGTAGTAGAAGTTGTGATGGCCTGGATTAGAGGATGAAAAGCGCGTAAGGTAGAAGAGCACATGGGGAAACAGCGGGAAAAAAATTGTTGGTGTTAAGAAGGTTGTAACAAAGATCACGTACAAAGGATGAAGACCGTAGGAACAACATGAGGTAGGTGAGGGAAAAAATCAAGTCAAGGGTAGAAGAAATGCCTTCGGCACTGCAGATGCGCATGTAACAGTCTTCGGTCGGTAAGGATTTTTGCGCGCCAAAAGGTTGTAGGATGATTTTCACGTAGGATTGAGCGCATGGGTAAGTGCTCTTAAGGTCAGATTTAGTGGAAAAAGCCACATTTAATGTTAAGTATGTTGGTAGGTGGTGTAGCATTTATTGTTGGAGAGAAACAAAAGCTATAAGTAAAGGATTGGGCATGCCATTATTTTACCTTGTCATTACAAAGTTGAAAATATCTTGCAAACTAGGGAATCCGTGAAGAGAGATTTGTGTGAAGAAAGAATCATAGAGATCTTGAGTGCATGACTGGAATTGATCTGTGAACAAAAGTGGAAGGAGTAGATGGGCATAGGGAGGAAAGTTTTAGAGTACGCCATCTTGTGGAAGAATTTTCCAAGTTAGGGTTCTATAGGTAGGGCACCAGAGTAGAAGGATACTTTCATAGAGTTGAGCCATAGGATTGAGTAGGGTAAGGAAGTAGAGGATGGAGGAGTTTAGGTTTTAACCCAAGAAGTAAAACGTCACCAACGAAGGTAATTATTTCACCAAAGAAGCAAAAGGGCAAGAATAAAGGAAAACAAACTGCCACCACTAGTTTCAATGAAGAGTGGTATGGAGAAATGCAGTACCCAGATGGAGTGTTGTTGAGGAAACAATGGGTATCACACTTGAGGAAGATGGTCATGACTAACTAAAATCATCACACGAGTACCATAGAGAAGGAGATGGCATTAGAAATGGTTCATCCAACTGATAAAAGGACACCAGAAGGAATGTCGATCTACAACGATGAAGTGAAGGTGAAATTGGAGAAGTTCAGGTTGCTGTAACTCTTTGAGTTTCCCTATTTTGGCAAAACTGAGCTATTATACCAATGGCTAATGTCGAGTGTGCACGAGGACCAATTCTATTTTGTGGGCTGCAAAATGCACATAAATCCTCAACTCATATCCAAGTTTACTATCCTGATTTGCAAAGGGGAGTCCATAGATGATGACTTGAGGATAAGGAGGCCATCAAGGAGACTGTGGAGGCTTATGATTACAAAAATGGTTCGTGCTACTTTGATAATGTAGAGATCCTCAGCCTAGTGATGAAGATGGATGTGCACTTGGTTACCAAGTTGAATGGTCAAGAAAGGTGGACACAAGTAAATAAGGCATGGTTGAATGTATGCTGGAAGATTTTAGAAGGGACCATCTACAACTTGTCTACCTATATTGTGGATTAGATCATAAGCATCACACAATAAGGGGATAAGATAATGCTTGGCAATGTTATTTTCACCATCATCTTCTTGAATATTTGAGTGCTCGATGGGCCAGAGAAGTTCGTATGGGAGTATCTAGACAAAGATCCCTCACTCATAAAAATATTTGAGAAGTTTGCGTGTGATACCATGATGGCCACCCACAAGGCACACCTGGAGAAATGGTACAAATGAATGAGTGACACATTTGTGGTAGAGTGGAGGATACAAGTGTAGACACCAAAATTGGGTCACACTCCCCTTGGTCCCCTTTCAAATAACTAACTTAAACATACTCACCTAACATTAGCCACCTTCCACCCCATATTAACATTAATTTAATAATCCACAATTAAATCAATACTCACCCTCACTCCATTTATCAATTTAATTACTTTAATTAAATGGATGCACACCTCACCTAGCCACCCCATTTAGACACCTCACCATAAGACCTATTCATAGCATGTTTCCATAACTAACTAAGACTTAGCCATACTTACCTTAATGAACTAAGACTTAGTATAACCCTAAAAGCACATGCATATTCTTCCTCTAACCACATTCTCGCGTATCTAAGCGCAATTTTCCATTTAGACCTGGCACCAACTGGCAAAGCTAGAAAAAGATAGTCAATATCTACTATTTTAGGTAACTTAGGATATCCCACCTTAACCAACGCCAGTCAACTCGAAACCGACGTCGGTCACCCTAAACCGTCGTCAGTTATCATATAACCATTTTGGTAACCTTTTTTCAGAGGTTGGACACATTCTCGAGTTTTGGGGGCAAAGGAGATCTACATGTAAGTAAGAACCAAATCTCTTTTGCACATCCAGATAGTCATAGCCAGCACAACCATTGATCAGAAGGTATTCACATCCACGGTAACATTCCAGAAGGCACTACCGTGACACTAACTGCTATTTCACCGATCAACCATCACCACCACCCAACCATTGAACCTGTACATCAGTAAATGTGTTTCTAACCTGCACCATTTCATTTCTATTCAGTTTATAAGATTTCTTCACCTTTGTTTATCAATCACCATTTATATCTTTATCTCACCACTATTTCCTTCCTGTGAACCCAACCATTCCCATCACTCATAATCATTTTAATCACCTCTGCCCATTCCTGAGTATATATGAGTATTCCCAACACCTCCATAGACCTAAACCAACTCCTTATCATCTCTGATTCAATCCCAGAAAAATCCCCAAAACCATGAACTATTGAGTTATTATCAGTCCACCTTTATCGATGTCGGTTACTCATAACCATCGTCGGTTCTCACTAAACCATCGTCGGTCATACCGGACTGACATCAGTCTCTGTATTTCAAAATCCTACTAATAAAAGAACCCGATAACCTTTACCCAAGTGACCCAGAATCTGACCCTGGGCTATTCCAACACCTTGATTATTTACGTTATTTCCAGATCTCATCATAGCCTAGCTTGTTATGTTAGATTTGCTGATTGTATTTGAATGATATACCTAAATCATATCAACTACAGTATAAACTTGTTTATTTATGTCATTTCATGCATTAAATTGTATTAAATAGTGGGTTGACTGCCTTCGAGGAAGTATCACACTTCTTGGATCTAGCATACACTAGGTAGCCCACTGACATATATTGTTTAACTCTTTCTTGTGGTCTTGTTTTGTATTTCAGGTAGTTCCTCCTAGCCAAAAGGTAACTCTCACAATCAACATTGGATCAAGAAGTCAGAACACGCATAATAACCACCAACCAACCATCACAATAGGTATTCCCCCTTGGCCCACACCCTTATCTGTTTCGTCTAAATCCTTAAAGAAATGGTGAAACATTTTGGCATGCCTGGTGGGACCCATATGGGGTTCCTTGCATTTTATTCATTCCTAGGTGAAATTTGTGTGTTTGTTTCCCTTTCAAAAAGTTTCCACATTAATTTTCCTCTCTAGAATCTTCCTCTCTTTCTATTGTTTAAAAGCAATCGTGTTTTGGTGCTATAAAAAGAATAATTCTTTTTCCTTCATTAGTATTGCATTAGTGAAAGAGCATCCCTCTTCCTATTCATTACTTGTTACATCGAATATCACACTTTGATTTGGGCTTAAAAAACTTGCATAACATTCATATTTGTTGCATTATAGCTCATATTAAAAATGAGGGAAACCTATACACTAGAAGTCATGCCCAGTTGATGGTTGACACAATTGAAATGTAGAAAGCATTTACTCCTCTCTCTCTCTCTCTCTCTCTCCCTAAATTACAAAAATTTGAAATTTATACATCTTCTTAAACAACATCCCACCCGGAAGAAGCTCTCAATGATCACATGATCAGAGGATTGACAGTGGGCATCCAACTGGTTATCTCTATCAAGTACCCTATCTAAGGATGGCCCGCCCCTGCCATAACATAACCTGAAACCTCACCTTTAGAATTTATTTCTTCCTAGGAAGCCTTCCCAACCAAAAACTCTACTATAAATTCATGAGTGAGTATTTTAAATAGCATAAGCTAAACACAATAATTCACTTGTTAGATTACGTATTTTTCTTATCTTTGTGCTTGACTTGTGTTTTGAGGTGTGAGGATACGATTCTTCATTTTTTTTGCCTTTCACACTTTTCCATCATAGTTGGAGTATTTTTACTTTCTTAGAGTGTGTCAGGACCTCATCTTATCATCCCCAAACTTCTGCATTGATTATTTATCCAATCTAAATTCACAAAAACTCATTTTTCTTCACTCTTCAGATTTCACAGTAACTGGCATCGGTCCAGCAACCGGCATCAGTTTATATCTGATCATCATCGGTTTACCTAATCGGTGTCAGTTCTTTGTTATTTTTGTTAGTTTACGCAAAGGACACTTATCTCATCTTCTCTTCTGTTTAGAGTCTCTGTGTATCATTGTACTCTCTTTACTCTGATAACAATCATCAAATATAACTTTCTTGTCTGACAGTCATCAGTTTCTACCTCATTTGTTGAAACCATTATTTTGTCATAGTAACCGGTATCAGTTCTTGTAACCATCATCGGTCACCCTTGACCACCATCGGTCACCTCTTAACCGTCATCGGTTAGTTCAACCGGCGTCGGTCACTCTGTTTTGATTTTAATCAAAATATTTACCAACTTTCCCTCTCAGAATTTGTTTTGTCCCATCTCTATTGTTCCCTGTGTCATTTACAGAGTAAAGTTCACCTTATATACATTAATTCAAATGGTGTTGACTCATAGCCAAACTAAGGCCCTCATATTTCACGCCAGCTGTTAACTACTCCCACCTAGTCCATCACTGTCATCCATCCTTTCACCTATGGATCCGACTCAGCTCGTCCTCATCACTACCGGTGACGAGGAGTTCGTGAGACTCCTCGACCAGAATCCTGCTACCCTCCAATACTACCTTGATCATTCTTCCACTCGAGATTCCTCAGGACAGTTAATATACGACATGCCCGTATCTATCCCTCTTGCTCTAGCCCCTACCTTTGTGTCAGCTAGTACCAACTCGACGCTACCATCATCTAATTTATCACTTGTGGTGTCTCAGCTAAATTCCTACAGCCATTATAATTGCAGCATCTACATCATCTATCACATCTGCGACATCAATTGACCCTCAAACAACCACTTTAAGTATAGCCCCATCTGCACCCGCTGCCTCACGTATACCTATTGCATCACAACCACCTCCGATGTTGGTAACTTACACCCCTTTCCAGAACCTCATCCTTTCTATCCCGTAGTCCTTACCCCCAATCACCACTAGAGTTTTTACGACTACCCCACCCGCTTACACATACTACCAACAATCCCCGACCTCATCTATTGCTTATTCTGGCTATGTGTCGTCCGCATCTATTCCTCCTATGTAGTTCGCATACTCAGCGCCACCATACACTACCATACCACCCACCTCATACATTCAATATCAACCCCCTTTTTTTGTGGGGGGCAACCCATTCATCCCAACCTACTAACGAACTCATTAAAATGATGATGGAGAAGATGTAGACCTTAGAAGCATATGTTTCTAGCTCCCGTAATTCTTTAACGTATGATGAAATTTGTAACAAGCTTATCCATCCATCTATTCTCATTCATCCTTACCCAGTGCATTGGGAAATTCCTAAATTCAATTGCTTCAATAGTAAAGAAGACCCGCAACAACACTTGCGGTCATTCAAACATGAGTGTTACCTAATCGCCCACGATGACGCTTTGCTCCTACAAAATTTCCCAATGTCCTTGACATGACCAGCATTGGATTGGTATAATGGACTACCTCAACATTCTATTTATTCCTTTAATCAAGTAGCCCAAGATTTCTTAGATCATTTTGCAATCAATGTTACCAAGAAAGTCACGATGATTGATCTCTATTCAACCCGACAGTATGAAGACAAATCTATCGTAGATTTAATTACCTGCTGGCGGAGTCTTATTAATCAATTCACGTTCTAACTACCTCAGACTGAACTTATTGATTTGTTCACTAGAGCTTGTGCCAGACACGTCTCATCAACTCTACAAGTCCAAACCTTCTGAACCTTTGATGAAGCATTCACCATGGCCCAAAAATTGGAAATTCACACAATTGAAGAAAATAATATCTAATTACAAAACAAAAACACCCTATTCAAATCAAATGATTCTTCTTCATCTTCAAAACCTCAAAATAACTATTCAAAGCCCAAAGGATTTACCAACATGGTAGTCCTCAAGGAGGGTCCACCTCATCCTTCTAATTAGGCCCTACCTTCTTCCAATCTTTCTCTTGTCCAGGCCTTTCAGCTTCGGTAGGAGCAACGGAAGTACACTTCGATTGGAGAGCGCTATTCTTAAGTCTTGGAAAAACTTCTTAAAGTTGGAGACATTTCACTTCCTATCATAAAACCTCATACAGGTTTCGATCCCACTCATCCTATGCCCGCATGGTATAAAGAACATGACTACTACAATTACCATCGCATTAAAGGCCATAGCAACGGTAACTGCGTAACTTTTAAGAACATTGTCCAAGAGATGATAGATAATGAAGACCTTGTCGTGGACAACCCAAACGCGCCAGCAAGTCAAAATCTACACATCTTCAGAAAAAAATTTCCCTAATCATAAACCATCGTCTAATCATAATAGTAAACCTTCATCTAGCGACGACAATGTCCGTGAAGTCCACGCAGTTTTTGATATTGTACCAGTTGTTCCTCAAAACCTACCTACTTCATCTATTGAGGATATCTTGGCATAGGCTCCTCTACACATATAAGAGTATACCTCTTCTACTCCACCCACAGAGGAGTCTCCCTTATCTCCCCTTGCTCTCATGGAGGAACCCACTCTTTCTACTGATGTCGTTTCATCATCTGCCTCCCATCCTAATGAACCATCAACACTTGTTATTCTCCCATCCACACGAGAATTATCATTGCCTTCTCCTCCACCAAGGGAGAAGTCTACCTCACCCCACCTATTATCTCTCCTACCCATGGGAGATTCTTCAGACATGTCACTACTTGTTGGAGATAGTTTTCCCCTAGCATCCCAGGACCCTATTGACGCGATCTCAGCTCTTTTACCTACAAAATCCAAGGCTAGCCAATTCCCTATCTCACAGACATATTTTACAGGGATTTCCAGCCAACCCATTCCATCCTCTTCTTCAGTAGTCCCATTTTCACGGTTTGTCGATCGTTTGGATTACGTTGATCATTCCATGTTCTGGGGACATCTTTGGCTCGCTGTTATGACCCAAATTCAAATGTTGCTTGAGGATACTTCCACGATCTACCAAAAGTTATTTTCAGTAACTAAAACTACACTGACCATGCCGATTGAAATGGCTTCTTCTTCATCATTTATACCTACATCCAAATTTTTACCCACGACAAAAACCAATTCAAAACCTGAACGCCTACCCACACCTATCTCCTCACACATATCTAAACCCATCACTACTTTAGGTGTCATGCTGACATCAAGACTTACTCACCCACATGTCAGACTAGACTTAACTGCATCATCTCAAACCTGCCACCATCATTATCCCTCCGCCTAAAAGGAAAACCCAACCTTCTAGGCTACATACATTGGTCTCGCTATCCCCATGTCACCTTTACCCAAGAAGGTGCAACCCAAAGATAAGAACCCACTACCCTCCAATAAAGCAGTCAAATAAACAAAACCTTCCAGTGCTAGCTCTCCTACCCCACCTTTATCTAAGTAGATGCCATCAAAACATAAGACCCTACCACTCATCAAATTAGTAGACCAACCCGTTCCCCCTCCCATAAAGCCTCTTCCCTCACAATCCCCCACACTTGTACCAAACCTACGCTCACTTCCCATTGTGATCTATTAGCAAGGTCCTACGCCAACATTCTAACCAATCTCTTAGAGACTTCCACCATCACATTATCACCGCTTCAACCTTACGATCCTCTCAAACCCAAACCAAAAGGGTTTGATGAAACTAAGATTTGTCCCTATCATCGTGTGCCAGGACATGATGTCGAAAATTGTAAATCTCTGAAGACTGTTCTTCTCCAACTTTGTCCTCCTAAACAAAACTTCGACGATGATGACAATGTTCCACCTTCACCTGTCACCACACATCATCATCCTTTACCCATTCAGTGATCAATATCTCCACCCCCATAACCATTTTTCCAACCTCAAAAAATTGAGATCAACGTGATCATTATTAGAGAGTTGGCCAAATCACCACCCAAATGTCAGCTGCGACCCTACTCATTTAAGAAGGCTCTTATCCACCACTGGGATTTTATCCCTCATGTCGTTATACCTTTCATTGACACCACTCTCTCCATCCACCTTCCCTTGGATTAACATGGTTCATGTTGCTAATCCGTGCTCAAAGAGACAAAGGCAAAGAAAAATCAACCAACTCATCAACCAACCATGTGCCCAATAAACCATTTGCACTCGCCCCCAAAATCACCATCCATGAACCTACAAACCCTATCTCTAACAAGGTCACCCATCGTGCAATGATAAAACAATTACATCAGTCTCCTCTAAAGATGACTTTGTATAATCTTGTCCAGACTTTGGAATCCCACAAACAAGCCCTTATTGAGGTTTTTACAATCCATTGAAGTTCTACCCAATGACCCCCTCACCAGTGGCCTCGATTATGAACCCTCACCACATGGCCTCGCTTACCAAATAATCTCCTTCTTCTACCCCCTATGGCCACTCCTCACATCGCCGCCCTTAGCTTCTTTGATGAGGAGATTGTACCTCTCCAGTTAGATGTCTCTGATTCCCACCCTATTAATTTCCATCTATATCGATAACATACACATACGACGTGCCATGATTGATGGTGGTGCTGGCATTAACATCATCTCCTCCCACACATACAATCAAATGTGTATTCCTTCTAATTGTATACATAATAACCTAATTATGTTTTGCTCCTTTAACGACACCATCACCTCCACCATTGGAACTATTATCCTTCATGTTCGTGTAGGCCCTCGCATCTATCCCGGAACTATTCTACATCTTAGAGGGGGAGTTTTAGTATAACCTATTGGTCAGAAGACCTTTGATTTACATCATGGGTTTTGTCCCTTCAACTTTACACTGTTGTGTAAAATTCAAACATGAAGGATATAACAACACCATCCCCACCAACCCGTCACCATTCAAAACTTGTAAGATGTTATACCAACCCAACGATGTACTTATACCAGTCAAGGCATTTTCCACTACCCCCACTTCGCCTTCACCCACGAGCTCATACACCAATGTTTCCACCACCTCTCCTGCATCTAATTATTCTATTCCTACTGCCATTGCAGCTTCCACAGCTAACCACTATGCTTCCCATCCAATCGATAACCCTCCTGTCCAATCATCTAGTGAGTCATCTATCCCCACTACCCACATATCGACTATTGATCCCTTAGAAGGTGTTTTTTAACACCTCACTCTGCGGGAGTACTACCTATACAATATTGAAACATTCCTCACTCCGCAAGAGTATGGGAACCTGTGCCAGGACTTTAGTTATGACTACTGCATAGGCAAGGTTTTTCCTTATGGTCCTCCCCACCTTCGCACTAATCTAACGTATGGGTGACTTGATATTGCCACTTATTCACCCAAACCTCCATCCCAAACATGACCATTTTCATTTGACCTACAATCCCTTACCAACCTTTGCTTCACCCACACTTTCCTTCACCATTGCACATGGAAATTCTTTGGCTTCAGCTTTTATGAACAAGTCCTCCATACTGTCATTTCTTGGACCACCCGTAAACACAATGATCATAGTGGTATTGGATTTTCTGCATAACCTTCCAAGAATACCCACATTGAACTCATTGAGGAATATAAACCTTCTTCCCCCCATTCACCAACATCACCATCTTCAGCCACGGAGTCCATAGATCTAGAATCTATCCATCCTAAAAAAAAAATCGTGAACACAATTTCCTTGGGACCTTTAACCTATCAACGTGATGGCGAGGTTCTTTCTTCTCTTCACTTCTTGTATCCTGACATGATTGATGATGATACACCTTCTATTAACATTGTTCAATATCAGGACTACAAGTCTATCATCACCTATATGGGGGCGAAAGATTCTTATATTCACCAGTCATTACCCTTTGAGATGCAAACCATGTTGAATGAATCGACTAATGAAATAATTATTAGTACTCAGGATGACCCACACATTCTAAAGATAGGTCAGTCTTAAGATTTGTTTGAACATGAAGCTTTTACCTCTTTACTTTAGGACCATAACAACACTTTTGTTTGGTATTATGCCGATATGCCTGTATTGACCCAAAAATCGTGGTCCACAATATTGTGATCATCCCTGATGCCAAACCCATAAAACAAAAGCTTCGGAAAATGCATCCTCAAATTACTCTTCTTGTTAAAGAAGAACTTCAGCACATTCTCTCAGTTTCCTTCATCCTACCCATTTACTATCCTCAATGGATTTCTAACATTGTTCCTGTCATAAACGTAATAGGGGGACTATGCATTTTCATAGATTTCCATGATCTCAATCTAACCTGTCCCAAAGATGGTTTTCCCCTACCAAGAATCGACCAACCTAGTTGATCTCACCTCCAGCCATGAAATGCTATCCCTCATGGATAGTTTATTGGGTTATAATCAAATATTACTCGCTCTAGAATATCAACACAAAAATACCTTCATCACTCCTTGGGGAACCTTCTACTATCGATTCATGCCTTTTGGACTTAAAAAAAGTTGGTACTACATATCTATGATCCATGACTTATATCTTCCATGACATTATGCATCGTATATTGGAATATTACATAGATGACCTCCTTTCCAAATCCAAACATCAGGCTAAACACTTGACAGTCCTTAAGGTCATCTTTGATCGCCTCATTAAGTATTGTGTTCGCCTTCAACATGAGAAGTGCGTCTTTACGGTACCTTCGAGGAAAACTCCTTGGTTTCATTGTTTCTTTACGTGGCATAGGATTCGATCCTGCTAAAGTGAAGGCTATTCTCAAAATTCCTTTGCCTACTAATCTATGTCAACTTCGAAGTTTGCAAGGTAAGTTACAATAAATCAACATTTTATCTCGCAACTTTCCGATCACTGTCAGCCATTTCATTATCTCTTCAAGAAGGATGTCTTATTCAAATGGGATGATGAATGTCATAAATCCTTTGATGCCTTAAAAAAAATACCTTCTTCAACCACCAATGCTCATTCCTCCTAAGTATGACCAACACTTTTACCTATACATGTCTGCCACTGACCATTCTCTAGGTGCCATGCTCGCTCATCGTGACGAGAAACATAGAGAAAAAGTGGTTTATTATATAAGTCATACCCTTTTGGAATACGAAACTAGATATACCCACACCGAAAAAAATTACTTAGCCTTAGTTTTTGTCACCACCAAACTTTTTCATTACCTGCTCAACCACAAAACCTTTGTCATCACCAATATTGACCCCTTACATTACATGTTCGCCAAACCCTACCAACATCAACGTGTTGCACGTTGGCTCATGCTTCTTTCTGACCTTGACCTTGAATTCATCCATAAAAAATCTATCAAAGTCCAATCCATTACTGAGAAACTAGCAGACACACATCTTTCCGAGAATTAACCCTCTAACTTCGATTTCCCTAACGAATCCATTGCTACCCTTTTCTTGGACGATGCCGCTTACCAAATGACCCTCTTCTTTGATGGTTTTAAATGTTAGTGTGGGGGTGGAACTAGTGTTATCCTCATTCCTCTTAGCAGTGAACCCATGCCATTATCTTTCAAACTAGATTTTGACTATATAAACAATATCATTGAATACGAAGCACTTGTATTGGGTCTCCAGGATGCTTATGCCTTAGATGTTAAGTCAATAAATATCTTTGGTGATTCTCAGTTGGTTGTAAACTAAGTCAATGGTATATAACAGAGTTGTAATGAAATACTTCAAAAGTATAAGCATCATGTAGACATACTTTTGACTACCTTTTACGGTCACGAAATTCAAACCATGCCACGTTCTACCAATAAATTTATAGATACCATGGCCTGCCTGGCTTATCAAATACCCACTTCACCTTCTGACTCTAAAATATTTGTCACAATACAAAGGTTATAATCAACCTCTTATTCACCTCATGAGGTCCACTCCATCAGAACTGTTGCACCTGACCCATGTGACCTTTCGTATAATAATTTTACAGACTACCTTTCCCTTTCCATTATACCTCTCTGATCTCACTCATAATAGACAATGTGCCTTTCTTAAAAGTTTCTCTCACTATGTCATCATGGGTGGTCTCCTTTATAAGTGCAACTTTGACGGTATTCTCTTACGATGACTTACAATTTCTGAAATTCCCTACACCATCAAGGAAGTTCATGATAGAATTTATGAAGGCCACTTTAGTGGTTTAGCTATCGCTAAACGCATTCTTCGCCTTGGCTATTACTGTCCAACCCTTAACCGTGATTGTTGAGACTATGTCAAACATTGTGTGAAATGCTAGCAACATGCTAATCTTAATCACACACCTAGTCATGCTTTATAGGTCACACAAGACCTTTGTCCTTTCTCTCAATGGGGTTTTAATCTTGTCAGAGAGATCAATCCTCATTCTTCACAATGCCATAAATGGATTATAATTGCTACTGAATATTACACTAAATGGGTAGAAGCCATTACCCTAATTTCTAAAAAAGCCGATAAAATATGTGAATTCATTAACCATCACATCATCTGTCACTTTTTTGTTCCTCACCATCTCATCACTGATAATGGAAAACAATTTAAAAAGAAAACCCCTACATAATTTGTTTTGACGCTTTTGGCATTAAACTCAGTTTCTCGTCACCTTATTACCCACAAACCAATGGCCAAGCAGAATCAACCAGTAAAACCTTAAAAAATATATATTATGAAAGTTGATGACACTAGCAAGGATTGGCTTTCACACATTCCTTTCACCTTAATGGGTTTATCACACTATTATTCACACTTCGACAGCTCTCACACCTTTTTCTCTAGTCTACGCTACCAAGGCTATCTCACCTCTTGAAGTATAGATTCCATCTCTCCACATCTTACTACAAGACATGCTCAACAATGATGACTTTCTCCAGGATCATTTAACACAACTTGAGTTATTAGATGAACGTCGTTTAAATGATCTTGACCATCTCCAAATTTACCAAAAATGTATCAAGCGGGCCTATGAAAAACGTGTCCACAAATGAACCTTGTAGGTCAGTGACCTCATCCTAAAGAAAAATCAACATGTAACCAAAGAAGAGAAAATTAGATGGGGCGAATTTGCTCCTAATTGGCTTGGACCCTATATCGTTACTCATTCTTATGGATCAGGTGCTTATCATTTGTCTTCACTCAAAGGTAAACCCGAACCTAAGCCCCTCAATGCCTTGCATCTTTGACCAATTTATTGTTGACATCAATTCCTATATCACTTTTTGTCAATTGACTGCTCATCCCTTGATCATTTTTCACCTTCCATATTACCTATTTTTTAGGATCAACGACTAAACAAGAATCATGTGATTACCTGTCACCTTTCAGCCTTGTCTTCAATATGAGTACCACAACTCTACTCATCGCATGATTCTCTTAGATAATTTTTCATCTTTTTAAAGATGGAATCCCATGGTTGTTCATCACTCAAAACCACCTCTGTCATGGTTAACCTCTGTGTGCTATGGTTTTGTCTTCTTAACAAGAACCTAATCTTCCTCTATAATCTTGTCCATGACTTAAAACATCCAAAACATAAAATGGGATTCAACTCCTTGAGTCAAACTTCCAGCAAAAGATGACTCCCTCAATAAGGGACATCTCTTCTCTCTATCTCACTGCTTTAAATTGACTTCTCCCTTGAAGGAAAACTATATAAAGTCATTGCAAAAATACAATAAAATGTTCAAAAGCTTCCCGCATCGATCAAATTCATGAAGACCTCAAGGAGATAATATACTCATCCCATATAGACTTCACACATCAATCAGTCTATTAAAAACAAACAAGTACAGAAAATGATGAATTTTTCGTCATGGACTTGCCTCTTTTTGATCCTAGGTATCTTGCTAGGTAAACATGCTGTCATACACTAAGTTACGCTAAACCACCCACTTTCACCTGATTACCTTTTTTAACCTTAGAATTTTCTCTCGGCTCAAGGGACTTTCCGCAACTGTGACATTTCATGATCATGTGAATTTCTTCACCCTTAGAATAGTCCATTATGCAACTGCCTTTAGGGTCTTACGTTCATAAGCCCCTCTTGGGTATGGTAGAATTGTTAGGGTTCTTCTCAATTAAGTAGCTATTTTACCACCTCTTACCATTCACCTTCCTCATTACTTATTGATTATCCTATACAGGACCAGATCATCGATTCCTAAATTTTAAATGAATCAACCATGTCTATGACCTAGACTCAACCATACCTATGACCTAGACTCAACCATGCCTATGACCTAAACTCAACCATGCCCATGACCTAACTCAATCATTCCTAAAATCCACCAACCCATCCACCTAATTCATCATATTCTTCCCTAGCTTATGGGATAACTACATCAGCATGAGGCCCCCTTTTCGTCGAGGCTATGTAGGCAGCACTCCTAGGGCATGGGGCCCTTGGAGGTTAGCTTGGCCACCCTTTACCCTAACCAATTTCCCATTCACTTGCCTATTCAAATTCTACCTTAGTTAGTTTCCATTTTATATCAACAATTGGAAATTAAACCAAACAAGCACCAATTAACAAACATTTTTACCACTTCATCAAATCATTCATTTATCATTTTTATATTTCCACCATAGAAAATATTTTGAAATTTAAACCATAACATGCATAAACATCAACATTTATCTCCCATGTTACCAAAAACTTGGAATTTAAATCAAATCACAAACCATGACTACACAAGTGCCTATGACATGACTCCATCATGCCTATACATAACTCCACCATGTCTAACTGACCTGACTAAACCATGCCTATGACCTGACTCCACCATGCCTATAAGTGAACTCACTCCATCATGCCTATGACCTTGACTCAATCATGACTCCTAATCCACCTACTTTCCATCACATAAATAATAACACTAGAAATGCCTAAACAGATTTGACTCACAACACCATACCATAAAGTGACCTCACTCATATCTATGCCTAATCATCAGAATATGTATATCCATCACATAAATAATGCACACACTAGCAAAATACACACATACAGCACAACATCATACCATAAATATCACCATATCTATAAAAATCATCATAATATGTATATCCATACATATGATGCACAAAAGCAAAATCAATACATAATCTCTCATATACATCCTTACATCGATGGCATGCAGGTCGATATATATCATACAAAAAAAAATTAGGGTGCACAAGGGGCTCAGTCATATCCCCATCTGATGTTCATCCCCATCTCATTTGTTTCCTCCTCCTTCACTCTCGTGCGGAAACCCTGCCAACATCTGTCCACCTTGCATAGGTCTCAGAGTGGCCTCTGCCTGGCCTGCCATTGGGCCAAGCCTCCATGAGCTAGTATCCTCTCCCTGAAACCTATCTATGGGATCCCCTAACCCGCTGTACTCTCTGCACTATTGTGTGCAAGATCTCTTCCTCTCACTCGAGGACTATTGAACCTTGTACTCTGTATAGGAAGGGACATCTATCCCGATAGCACTCAAATGATCCTGATCATATCTTGGCCTCACCTAGGGCATCCCTAAATATGGCCATCGATACTATCTGAGGTGGCCCCATCAATCTCAGACCCTATACCTTGATACTATCTGAGGTGGCCCCATCAATCTCAGACCCTATACTTGTACCATGGGAACCATTCCCTAACCATGTGTTGGTGCCTATGTTGGTGCATGAGCTGTGACCTAGGCTTGTAAGGCCATAATTCCACACCTAACCAGTGGTCCAATTGACCCTACAACCTTGCTACATGTGCCTATAGGGTGGCTACCTTCCCCCCATCTCCATCCCCTCCCTGTGCAGGTGCCTATCCCTGTGCTGTAATCTTGGCCTAAAGAGCCACCACATGTGCCTTTAACGTAGCCACCTCTATCTATAAACCTACCAATTACCCCTATAAACTTGCAATCTGGCCATGTAAGGTAGCCACCTATCCTTGTAGTGTATCCCTCTGAACTATGAGGGTGGCCACATCATGCTGACCTAGCTTGGGTGGTGCTACTCGTAGATGGGATGCCCACCACCATCTGTATTCATGTGTACATCCCACATCATCAATCTGACGGTTGATTTCTTGATCCTCTTGCCCAGTTGACACTGTCAGCTGTGGTAGAGGCATAAACCAATTTCTTGCTCCTCTTGCTCGGTTGGCACTGTCAGCTGTGGTAGAGGCATAACCTCTCCACATCATCCCTCCTATGATGTGGAAATGGAGGTGGCACGTCTTGGGGCAACCCCAACTTTCATATGACCATGTCAATGGGGATCATCTCATGCTCACTGACACGACGCCCCCTCTATCCATCTCAAAAGTTGTAATCCATCCAACTCCACTACCATCTACCTGTATGTAGGGAAAGATGACATACAACCTCCAGATAATCTCTACACTGGACAAACCCTCCAGTATGTGCCTGTAGTATGCTACATCATGTGTATCCCTGACATCCCCGAGATATCCAACAACAGGTACCCCAATTCCTGTAGCTAACTCAAAACAAATCCCACCTCAAATTCATTTGGTTGGGGCATACCAATTGGAAACACACATACGATGTGCTCATATACCCAATAGTGTAAGAGAAAGGTGCAACACAAATTGAACCTCTGCAACAACTTATAGGCCCATAGCTCCTGGTATAGCTACAACAAGTACGCTGGTGCCCAAACAAACCAAACTGACCTCTGCAACCACTTGTAGGCCCATAGCTCCTAGTATAGCTACAACAAGTATGCTGGTGCCCAAACAAACCAGGTCCTATCCTCCATTATATCATGGAGAACCCCCATATGTGCCCATGGGAATCTCCCACTCTCTACATCTAGAAGCGCAAAGAAACACACTTCCTCCATAATGAAGACCACTAGCCTCATATCCTTAGGATGGGCCGTGTAAATCTCTCCATAACTCAAGCTCGTGCTATGAAACCTCATCTCTGACATCCCCTCTCCAAATAATCTCTACATCGTCTCCTCTTATGCCTTTGAAGAAATAGAATACACATGCATCCCCACTATCAGTAACCAACAAGATCCTATACACATCCTCTAGAGTGACTGTGATCTCATCCGTTGGAAGATGAAATGTGTTGGTCGTTGAATCCCATATATCGATGAGTGCGACTATCAATCTCATCTCCCGAGCTATGTGCATATAACTATCTGACCCCTAATAATTCTAACATCTATAACATGCCACCACTCCTCCACCATCATTGCTCCCTTGTACCAATAGTAACAGAGGTGGTATTGTCTCTCATTTGCAACTGGTCCCTTGCCTGTACCCAACACCAATAGTAACAGAGGTGGTATTGTCTCTCATTTGCAACTGGTCCCTTGCCTATACCCAACAAATCACAACATTGTTATACCTTCACCATACCCCACACATATCTTACCTAACAAACCTACTCCAAAAACCCTTGGTGCTTATTATACCCCAACCCTACAAATCACCCCCTTGTTACCACAATCCACTCATACCATTTATACCTATTATCCTACTCATTACCCTATATGAATATATTACCCTACCCGTCATCACTCCACTTGCCACTATATACCATCACCTACCTTTTCCCTCCCAACCCTTTCCTACTTATTGACCTATTTGCCTCTAACAACAACTGACATCAGTCTCTGGTGACCAATATCGGTCCCTCATGACCAGCATCAGCCACCTGCTACCTGACCAATGTCGTCCAATGTCAACTGACGTCAACCAAACCTTCACCGGTGTCGGTCACTATTATGGCAACCAAATCCGTACAAAATCCCCCATTTTTCCCAAAACTTTTCAAACTAACCTAGATACCTATCCTACCCTACCCAAACCTAACCTAAACCCCTCCTGACCCCTATCTAGCCTACCTCAGACCTCCCTCTCCCTCATTACACCACTTTTAACCAAAAATTTAATTATATACCTATACACGAAATCCCATACCCATACCTTATTTTTTCAAATAAATACATAGAAAGGATGAAATCCTACCTCATCTTGGTGTCGTCGGTGTGGTGGCACAACTGGATGCCGCACTGGTGGCCCACCTGAACCCTCTCCTTCTTCTATCAAGCCCAAATCACCACAACCCACTCCTCTAATCCAACTAATCAAATTGATACCCCTGAGCTTGTGGACCCGTCTCCCTAGCTCCTCTCACCAACTTGTACTCTCCACCTCAGCCAGGTACAATGCCTTGTCCTTCTCTAAAAAAAAAGTGGCAAAAATTCAAACGACTATGTTGTTTTTCCAAAGTTACAAAAGAACAATGATTCCATAAAATATGGAATTTTGGTTTTATAAACCCAACCCGATATGACCGACACCGGTCATATTTGTGCCCTAGACAACTGACTTCGATTACCCTATAACCGACATCGGTCAACCCTTCTACCTATTTAATCTTGCTACGCTTCCTTTTCCAGTAACCATTAGTGCCAACACACCTATTATCATTCCCAGCCACCCATTGACACATACCTACAAGCCCAACCTACCCCTATATTTCCTTTTGCTATGTTTTAGGAGTTGTTATTTTACCTATACCTTGGCCTTACCCGTGCCATCACTTGTTTTCCTGAATTTGACCTACTTGGTGTGACCATTGACCTTATGTACTCGATATACCTTGAAATATTGATACCTATGTTGTTTTAGCCTAACAACCATACCTTTCCTATTGCCATGTCGTTTATCTTGACCAAACCCTTGGTGTACCAAAGCATACCTAAATGTTCCTACACCTGACCTACGTTGTTTTTCTTGACCATATCCTATACCTTGGATATCTGAATCACTTCAACCTTGTTTGGATAAACCTATCGACCTTGGATGATGTAGAGTTCGTAATATCTTCAACAAGGCAATGTTGTTGCAATCTATACGTGTGTGCGTGTTTTATTGCCATTACCCATGACCTGATTTTGACCACGTCCTACTACCCATTACCCAAGTTGACTGTCACCCTTTCCCTCAAAACTCAAACCCTTCCCCACCTATCTTCCCCACCTACACATTTATCAAACCACTCCCCGATTCTGTATTTCACCCTCATCATGTGCTTGGTTTTATGGGGATAACCTTCACCCACACATGGGGCAATCACTTCCTCTTTTTTTCAGCATCTACTTACTAATACA
This sequence comes from Taxus chinensis, assembly GCA_019776745.2. Classification (NCBI taxonomy): domain Eukaryota; kingdom Viridiplantae; phylum Streptophyta; class Pinopsida; order Cupressales; family Taxaceae; genus Taxus; species Taxus chinensis. The sequence goes on from CM034152.1 coordinate 647,414,757, forward strand.
AGCTACGCAACAAAAAAGAGAAAAATGTAGACACCAAAATTGGGTCACACTCCCCTTGGTCCCCTTTCGAATAACTAAATTAAATATACTCAACCTAATACTATCGCCCTTCCACCCCATATTAACATTTAATTTAACTATACATAATTAAATCAATAATCACCCTCACTCCATTTATTAATTTAATTAAATGGATGCACACCTGGACCTAGCACACCTCACCATAAGACCTATTCATAGCATGTTTCCATAACTAGCTAAGACTTAGCCCTACTTACCTTAATGAGCTAAGACTTAGTATAACCCTAAAAGCATATGCTTATTCTTCCTCTAACCACATTATCATGTATCTAAGTGCAACGTTCCATTTAGCCCCTGACACCAACTAGAAAAGATTGAAAAAGATAGCCAAGATCTGCTATTTTAGGCAACTTAGGATATCCCACCTTAACCGACACCAGTCAACCCAAAACTGACGCTGGTCATGCTAAACCATCGTCAGTTATCATATAACCATTTTGGTAACCTTGTTTCAAAGGTTCGACACATTCTTGAGTTTTTAGAGCAAAGGAGATCTGCATGCAAGCAAGAACTAGAGCTCTTTTGCACATCCAAACAGCCATAGTCATCACAACCATTGATCAGAAGGTATTCGCATCCATGGTAACATTACGGGAGGTACTTCCGCGACACTAACCACCATTTTACCGATCAACCATCACCACCACCCAGCCATTGAACCTGCACAGTAGTAAATGTGTTTCTAACCTGCACCATTTCATTTCTATTTAGTTTATAAGAGTTCTTCACCTTTGTTTATCAATCACCATTTATATCTTTATCTCACCACTATTGCCTTCCTATGAACCCAACCATTCCCATCACTCATAATTATTTTAATCACCTGTACCCATTCCTGAGTTTCTCTGAGTATTCACAACATCTCCACATACCTAAACCAACTCCTTATCATCTCTTATTCAGCCCCAGACAAATTCCCAAAACCATGAACTATTGAGTTATTATCAACTCGCCTTTACTGATGTCGGTTACTCATAACCGTCATCGGTTCTCACTAAACCGTTGTTGGTCATACCTGACTGACATCGGTCTCTATATTTAGCAATCCTACTAATATCAGAACCCAATAACCTTTACCCAAGTGACCCAAAATCTGACCATGGGTTGTTCCAGCACCTTGATTTTTAAATCTAATCATAACCTAGCCTGTTATGTTAGATTTGCTTATTATATTTGGATGCGATATCTAAATCATATCAAATACAATAGAACCTATTTTATTTATGTCATTTCTTGCATTAAATTGTATTAAATAGTGGGTTGAATGCCATTGAGTAAGTATCACACTTCCTGGATCTAGCATACACTGGGCAGCCCACTGACATATATTGTTTAACTCTTTCTTGTGGTCTTGTTTTGTATTTCAGGTAGTTCCTGCTAGCATAAAGGAAGCTCTCACAGTCAGCATTGGATCAAGAAGTCAAAATGTGTGTAACAACCTCCAATCGACCATCATAACAAGTATTCCTCCTTGACCCATACCCTTATCTGTTTCATCTAAAAACTTAAAGAAAATTGTGAAACAATAAGAACAATTGCCCGCACTTGTAGATGGAGAAGTTGAGTTTGTTGTATATCAACATTTCTACATTGGTAGATTCACATTGACAGATGGGACTAAGAGTCCATGGTTCAAACTACTGTTCTCTTTCATCGCATAGTATTTCCAAGCAAGGGTCAACCTTAGTGAAGTAGATCAGGACCACTGTGAACTACACAGGAAGCTTATATACCCCAAGAAGCACTCGTATGTGATATGTCTCCCACGAGGTAGAAATGATAAAACCCTTAACATTTCCAATTTTCGTAAGGACCGTGACAAGGGTATACTTGCATATTTGGCCAAAGTTTGAGAAGGGTGCCTACATGGAGAACAATGTCTCCACTTAAAAATATCCCACCGGAAGGAAAAAGGCCACACCAATGAAGAGAGTGAGGGAAGAAGTGTAGGAGAAGAATGTACCAAGTGTGCAGACAACACAATTGGTGGGCATGCCGGAGGCAAGTGCCAAGCCAAGTACATATGTGAGCAGGAAGATGTCCCCCATGAAGAAAAAGACTCTAGAAGAAGAAGCACCAAAGCAATAAAATCCTCCCACATAAGAAGATTCGCCAAGGAAGGATTCGCCTGTGGTAGAAGAATAAAAGGAAGAATCACCAGTTAAGAAGAAGAAGAAGGTAGTAGGTAAGGCTAAATCAGAAGAAACAAAGATCTTGGAGGCCTATAAAGGTGAGAGAGATGATGACGAGCACGAAAAATCTCAAGACCATCCCGTGTATGATGTACATGATTCAGAAGAAGAAGGAAATGAAAAGAAGGATGGAGAGGAAACAGATGCTCAAGGCAGAGGGATTAACGAGGAGGTGAGCACTAAAGATCAATGGAACCCAATCCTCACCAAGTACCAAGTAGAGGAGGCCACGGAGAGAGAAGTGACATGCATTATCAAGGAATTGGTGGAGTAAGAAGTAGAGCATAGCACAGATGAGGTATTAAAGGAGATAGAAGAGGAGAGTGTTAGAAAAGAGTATGGAAGCATGGGTGAAGAATCCAACTTGGCTGTATGCTTTCCCAAGCCTACGCACATAGGAAGGAAGAACACATTATCAACATAGGGGAAAGGAATGGGTTATGTCCATGATCTAAAAAAAGTGTTACGTTCTAGAGCACCGTGCCAACTCCTGAAAATGTCTTCATTTGACAAAGAAAGTGCATACCCACGAACCAGAAAGATGTTATCTTGGATGTTTGAGTCCCATATCGATGAGCTTGAGTTCAAAGTTAGCCAAGGGGTGTTGATGAAGATGCCAGAGATAAAAGTAATAAACCCACTGGTGAATTCTCAACAGTTGTCGGATGAAAAAGTCTATAATGCGCTCAATAAGGTGTCAGTTGAGGTTAAGGCAAGAATTTTTGGGAGAAATGACAGGGTGAGATTCCTAGAAGGGGAATTGGAAAAGAACGAGGAAGAGCTCACTAAGAAGAGCAAGCACCTGAAACAAGAATAATTGATCAACGCTCAGTTAACGCATGAATTGAAGAGGAAAAGGCAAGGGTGCGCGAGGTGTACAAGAAGATTGAAATGATTGCAAATGTTATCGTCTTGAAGCATCCAGACCTAGCACCAACTGGGAAGAAATATGAGTCAACCTTGCAATGATTGGAAGACTTAACTCGCATCCTCGCCATAGAGAGGTGGTCACTCACCTTAGAGACAGCAGAAGAGGCGTTGATGCGCCAAGAGAAGGAGGAAAAGATGAAGGTGGTGGAGATAGTTTCTCAATACACCAAGATCCTTGCAGAGGTAAAGGTCACCACTCAGATAGCTAAATCTGCTTATGACAATTGTGTGGATAGAGATAGAGTGGCAAGTATTCTAGTTGCCACACATGAGGAAGACCTAAAAGAATTTAAGGATAAAAATAAGGAGAATAGGGCAGAACAGGATAAGATCTTGGCCAAGGTAGAGAAAAAGTCATAAGCTGTCGAGACCTTGCAGGCCGTGATCAAAAACCGGATGAAGGAGTTATATCCCCAAATCACCCATAAGATGGATGTGTTGAAAGACCTTGGAAAATAATTAGAGAAAATTGTGAGTATGATGAGCGCTAAGGGTGATGAATTGGGTTTTGATGAGGTAAGCACCCTAGTGGTGACCTTTGTCAACATGCACAGGGTGAGGTAGATGCCTGGGAGAAGCTTGAGGCAGAGATAAGGAAGGATTTCCCACTCCTCCTTAAACAATAGAAATATCATTCTTTATTCCTCCATTATTTATTTCTTCCACTCCTCATTCCTCATTCCTTCATTCTTTATTCCAACTATTCAGAGTCCCGCCATTCTTGATTCTTATAGGAAGGTTATTTCCAAGGATGGAGAACTGGTGTAGTGTGGGGTGATGTTGGGCCTCATAATTTCACTAAGTCCTAAAAAGAGAGTGGGCACGCGGGCACGCCGGACTAATAAGAAGAAGGGCACGCGAGAAAAAGTGCGCAGGGTAGGGGTTTTTAGCAAGGTTTAGTAAAACCCACGACACATGTGCAAGGGGAAGAAAAAGGTCTAAGGACTTAGCCATATTCAGCATTCCAAGAAGTACACGAAAAAAGCGTGACCCGACTAAGCATGCAGAGTGGATAAGGTGTCAGCCTGGTGACTTGGTGGTCAAGAAAGGAATATTCCATGCGATGGAAAGATCTAGAAAGACATCATTACAAAAAGTGGAGAGCTTAGATCAAAGGAAGCATGCTCCATTACAGGACCACATGGACACTTGGCAAGTGATCTGGTACTTTAGGAAGGCACGACAGTGGATGTTAAAGCTATATATAGAGATGCTCGGGTAGAAGAAAGGATAAAGGCAACATTATAGGACATATCTTATGGACATTATAGATAAGATGGAAGGGTGAAGCTCTGTAAAACTACTAAGAGGGTTCTATGGGTTAGGGTTCTAATTAAGAGGACTCTAGGAGTCTTAGCTTATCTAGAGGGATGGGTCTGTGACAAATTTCTATGTAATATAGAAAGCGTAGCTAGGGCTTCTGATGCATGATTCTTATCTGCATTGATACATTGGCTTGTTATGGCCTTGGTGGATATATTGTGGTTACTCATCTATAATCAATATGAATAAATGGTTCTATTTTGACTATATTGTTCATGGGTGTAAACCCTACTACATTTTCCTTATGTTCTAAATCAGATCGGTTATCTGTAGGATGTTTCTCTTGTTATCTGAATGAGTGTGTTACTATAGAAACTCATCCTATGCTTTAAGAAAGTATGCATGATCTTTCACCATTCTACATCTAATTTCCTGTCATCAAGCAATGTATTCTCACAAATCTCACATAAAGGAGGGGCTCGGTGCCTACACATGCCTCAGGTGAGCACCTGGGGCCTGTTAGGTGATAGGTCGATGCACATGGGATTAGAATGTTGTTCTATGGGCATAAAAATGACTACAGTAACTCATCAAATGCTCACCTATAATAATATGTGTCTCCCGTGTGACCACAAATATTATCTCCGTTTGGAACCCATCTCATGACGGAAGGCTCTACAATAACTTGATATCTCTATGCTCCTACATGGCGTCCTATCGCAATATGATCCCAGTCCCATATTTTCAGCAAAGTGGTAGGACCCATAGACTTCTTTCCATGGTAAGTTATCAAATTTAGATCTACGTATATATGAGCCAGTATACAGTGACCCCAATAATAAACCTCTCCCTAAAGAAGGTTGTGAATCACTCCAATAAGGCCCAAAGGAAACTGAGAACCAGTCTTGTCAGGAAATAATATGTCGTTGAAAAGAGCTAACAAGAATACAAGGACTCGTCCTAGCCACTAATTAGCCATACACCTCCTAATGAAGACCGTCATACCCCGGCGGGATATGTATGTCACTCCAAACATCTCGGCTATGCAATACTCAACACGGTCCTGACGACCATCATATGTAATCGAGCGACCCTAAATAGGAACTCGTAAGATATGCCACACATCCTCCAAAGTAATGCTCATCTCATTGGTAGGAAGACAAAACTTATGACTCTCACTCTGTCATCTCTCAGCTAAGGCTATGATATAAAGTAATTTGAGGCATGTGGGCCACATGTGCTAAACCGGTTACCTCTAATGTGATCTCTAGGAAAATTTTGTCCTAACGTTTGAGTGTCACCTTGTAGACCCAGAGTTGCCTGTGTCATTCCCGCATCTCTAGTACATCTAAGTCCACCTACAGGACCAATTAGGTCATTTATTATGATCTTATTATTCTATTATAAATCCAATTTGTCTAATTCTTCTATAATTCATCTCTTTTTACCATATAGGGTTTCTAAAAACCTTCATTTTCTTCTAAAAAGCATTTTAAAAATGGATTTTATGCATTGACTCCCCCTGGCTGCAATAGCGCACTCCATATGGCATAGGCACACCCTTTAGAGCAAGAACTCCCCCACCCGCACATAGGTGCACTCTTTTATTTTTTCCCAAACCCTGTCATGTGCATAGGTGCATTCTTCCTTGCGTAGGTGCATACACACCCACATGTACCTATGAAAAATGCATACACACGCACATGCACACCCGTGCATGCCACAATGTTGGCATACCCTATAAGCACAAGTGCATCATAAGGCCTATGCCTGCACATTCGCGCTCCAAAACTACCCTCTGTCTAACCCCAATAAATGTAATTTTTACCAAACTTAAATGCTATTAATTGACAAGAGTAAAAATGTTAGCTTTGTGTACATGTGGGCCATGTGCTGGAAGTCTCCTGTATTCTCTCACGCGGTCTACACAGTGTTTTTGGTTCTGCACCCTCACCATTTCCTCCTGTAGGTCAGAGCTCTAATCAATAGTAAAAAGATAAGCGAATGTGGTAATTGAACTTGTTGTGATGACTTATATACCCATTTTTACCCCCTGACATGTTTCTCACCCCCAAGGTGCCCTGGAGCTATCATGGTTCTTCTAAATTACTCTAACACTTGTCGTGATGATTATTTTTAATAAATAATTATATTCACGCCCATTTTTCCTACCCTGGGGCATGTTTTTACTTCCCGACAACCTTTTCTACTGCCTGGGGCATACTTTTGCCTTATGGTGACTTTTAGCGAGGTCTTATGACTTCAATATTTCTTCTACAATATTTTCTTCCTAAAAATTCAAAATTCAAAACAAAATAAATTTTTTCACAAAATCCAAAAAATTGGTAAAATCGTTTAAAATCTAAAAAATTGCAAAACTTCAGAAAATTTCAAAAATTGGTAAATGATATGCACGCTGCTGAAGCTTGTGTCAAATTGTCCTTGAACATTGAAATTTTTCCTACAAAAACATCTTTCTTAGGTTCTTGCTTATTTATTGTCTCAAACGACTTGAGGATCATCTGATGTACCTCCATTAACAAAGTTGGGCTTGCTTACTATGTCAGTACTCCTGTGCAATAGTGAGTTGTTAGAGACTATGTCATAGTGCATGAATGATTTCCATAGGACAACTTGTGTCCTTAGTTTTTCCCCTTGCATGTATCCTTGCTTGGGGAAGCATTTTTAACCCTTTTCATTGCAACATGAACATTCAAGAACTGAAGCTTGATAACAAAAACATTGGGTGTAACTATCTTGAGCATTGTTTGTTTGAGTATGTGTGATTATACTAGTTTCCCTATTAGGTTAACTGATTTGCTTTCTCGTATTGTATTGTATTATGTATGTTGCATGGAGTTAATCATCGTTTTACTTTCTCGTATTACATTACATTATGTATGTTGCATGGAGTTGCATATTTTTAGCAGTAAAAAAATGTTAGTAAGTTAGCTTTGCACGTTATTTTACACTTTTTTAAATTTTAATAAAGGTCGATGATGTAGATCATAGGGGCAACATAATGAAATAAACATTTCTTATTGAAGATTGGATGCAATGAGCTAGACCTACATTCTCCACTATCATTTTTTATCACAATTAATTTTTCTTCCAAATCACCTCGGTCAATAAACAATCATGTTTATTCCTATCCTAGTTCTTATATCCGTTCTGATCATATTTCCGATCGCCGATTAACTTCTCCTATCACCCCATTGACACTCGAGGGGGCATCCTTCATTATACTAATTTTTCTTCAAAAATTTACTTGTTTGTGTTTGTCTAATATATTTTAAGTGAAGTCACTTACTTTACCTCAAACAGGGGCAAATGTAGACACCTAAATTCCACTTTTGCAATCTTATCGTTAAAAGCACACAAATCACTCTCATTCTTACCATTTCCATTATAATTAGTGATTTATGTTAAGTAAATAATGTTTCTTACCATTTTGGTCGATTAACAACACACTGTTGATTGCGTAGCCTCTTTCGCATTTAGTATGCCACTTTATGATAAATTGTAAGTCAAAATCCTCTTCCAAATAGACAATTAGCGATTATTAGCCAATTAAGCCTATTACCCTTGTTTTGGTCAATATACCCTACTATTGGCTTAAACCCCTCTTCCAACCACTCAAAATCACCCCATTTCCCTCCACAACATCTCAGCAAGCTTCAAAAGCTTATCCTAGCCTCCTAATTGACCCTCAGTGGTTGATTAAGGCTCCTCACATCCTAATCACTTGTTAATTCACTAATTGTGATTAACAAACCTTAATCATGATTACCAAGTATTAATCTTATTCATACTTTTACTCCCACATGCACCAAGATACAAGTTTTCCTCAAAGGAAAAACTAAAAATAAGACTAAGTACTACCTTCCAACTTTACACCATGCTTTGATTTGTATATCATATAACAAATATGATTAATAGCCAAGCTCAATCATTGCCTCAAGTCTTCAATGGGGTTAATAGATGGGTATCCAATATGATCTTGTAGTCATTTTTGGAGAGACCATCTCACCTTCTTGGAGTAGCAACAAACCCCAAATTTGATTGCTCCTAGATCTATGTAGGTCTATGTTAGTAGTTGAACATACTAGTAGGTATGCTCTAGCTATGTTTTGAAATATATTCATGTTAGTTGTTTCAAGCATTCCATTAAGATTTTATCATTGATGTAACCTTATTTAGATTCAATAAGCATTTGTTAACTAGGTTATTGGTGTTAGTCTTGTTAGTTTAGCTTTTCTTGGAAACTTTTAGTAGTCTTCAACTGTATACCAACCCTATGTGTGCACAACTGTACCAACCCAGGTATCGCCTAGATTGATGTTGTTCATGGATGTATCCATGTACTATAGTTCAATTATTTTGTGATTGTACTAGTGTTGACAAAATTGAGACAACAATACACAAATTCAAATGTGCAAGACCTAACCCTAGGTACATTGATAAACAATTGAGATAAGTCATTTAACAATTCGATAAGAATGTGCGAAGCTCCCCTTAAAAGGTAACATCATTTCTGCACAAGTTTAGTAATTTAGAGAAGGTATCACACCACTTTAACTAAGATAAAGTTCCATTTTGGGGGTCTCATCATGGGTTTTGGCATCAACTTCCATCATTCTATTGTGTGACTAAATTTAAAGAACTATTTTCCTAGAAACAAGGGATACAAGATCACTGCATATTGCAAGATAAAATTCCCTATCTCCTTAAACTCATTCCTAAGCCTAATGAATATGAACAAAATATTGAGTGGTTGAACAAAAATTACATGATCTATAGACTAATATGTCTCACTATTACAGAGGATATTCAACATCAACTTGCTTACATTGATTTCACTTTCATTGTTTGTACATTCATTTGACATTTGTATGGAGGCCACGATTCTCCATCTCAAAGTGATGTTTCCTCTTAAAACCATTAATATTTGGATGATATTGATATATATACCAATCCTCCTCCTACTTCTAATACCCCTTCCAAAATTGAGGACATTTCTATTGTACTTGTTGCTACTTTGGAATCCAGATCTATTTCTTCGAGGGCTTCTAGTGATTCTTCAGAATAGATTCATGACATTCCTCCTATAGTTGTTCTACTTAACAGTTCAAAGTCACTTCTTCAAGAGCTTCTAGTGATTCTTTATAGCAATATCATCACATTACTCTTGTACATGTTGTTACTTAAAAGTTCAAAGTCACTTCTTCGAGATATTCTAGTGATTCTTTCCAGCAGGATCATGACACTCACACTATATTTGTTTTTATTTTAGAGTTCATAGTTGCTTCTTTGAGGGCTTCTAATGATTCTTAGATCATATATGTATTCTAGATTCACCTCATTGGGAATCATACCTACTTGAAATGTAGTTTTTTATTTACCCACTCAAATGTTATTTGTGTTGACATCTCATTCAACCAACACTGAACACTCACCTAAAGCGTGTGTAGCTACCAAGTCCCTCCTTTGTACTTGCTTGTCAAGATGTTAGCATACATATCCATAATGGTATTAATCAAGAATCCATTAAACACACTAAATTAATGCATACATTTACTTAGAAACACATGTAATAAGGAAACATAATAGATAAGATCATAATCAATATCAAATGCACCATGAATTTACCATATTCAGACATGCCAATAATCATAATCCATTATATTAAAGTCTTACATAAAATAATTTGAATACATCATTACCCCAAGGTGTTGAAACATGCACAAACATCTAAACCGTAGACCATAACTACATAACAAGAATCTCAGAACTCATACATAATAACTAGTCACTTGTGTTGCCAAACCAAAGGCATACAATAGATATATAGGGGTGGGGACTTTCCCTTCACCACCCATGCACTCTCCTAATAATAAGCATGCCGAAAAATAGCCATTTGTATTTAAATGCATACTTTCCAAAACATCTGATAATAATAGATTTCCTAATAATATCTTTCTTTAATCCTATTAATAGCTAAATTCATGTATGTGATTTACTCCAAAAATAACCAATACTTGCTCGCTAAGGTAGCCTTTGCGTGATGAGCACTCCAAGTCTATTTTCAGCCTATGTTCTAGAAATTTGGCTAAGTCCTTACTTGTATCTAACTGGGTGCGAGCCTTTCGTGTGCCACTCCAACTAGTCCTCAGGTGAGTATGTACGTACCTAAAATTATAGGGTACTACACCACCGGAAAGATGTTACACATACCCCAATGATGATACAGGTCTCCTTGCAAGGTGTTTGGAATCCAGAAAAGCTCGCCAAGTATACATTTGTATCCCGTATGCCTCACTCGGCCTCCGCATACTTTGTTTTGCCCTTTGCCCCCCTTTTTCCTTGCATTTTTGTCTTCAGTGACGAGACCACCGCCCTGACTGGGTGATGGTCCCGTAACCACTACCCTGCACAGGGCGGCGGTCCTATATGCATTTTCTAGAAAGTTCCAAGGATCGCTACAAAAGAATGTTTAATGCATGTTAATCTTCTACTCCTCAATTGGCTACAAAAGCTCAGGGTACTCTTTATTAATTGTGCTCTCCAGCTCATTCCATTTTACCAACCCTTTCTTAGCTATATCTGCAATCGTCCCAGTGACCTCTACCATCTCATATGGATTCATATCATTACCCTTGTGCTTTAACTCCTTTATTACTCAAGCCACGCCTGAAATCATTCCTTCCATAACATCTATTTTTTGCACCACCAGCGATCCAAGCTCCTTGATTCTTATTTCTAAAAACTCCCTCGTTGTTTTAAGCGTGTCACGCTTCCTTGTAATTTTAACCATTTTCTATTATCTTCCAAGATTATAATCCTTCTTTGCCTCTAACACCTTGTTCTCCTCCTTGAGTTTATATGCCCTAAGAATATGTTATAGATCTTGAAAATTGTTTAACACCCAACTTACTTTCTTCAACTCATCCTGTATTTTTTGTATCATGGTGTCATATTCCACAATCTTGTGTGATATAATCTCCTTATTCTTCTCCTTATTTGCAGCTATGTCTCTTTCACTTGGCCCGTGCACACATGTCTTTTCCTGTATTAACATATGCACCCAATTTTGTAAGTAGTACAATGTTGAGGGATACGTTCCTGTGGTCTTCTCTTCAAAACTTGGGCACACTTCCAAAATCTCATCTCCAATATTTTTTGCCATGTCCAAGACAACATTTTTTTACCTCTCTACTTTCTCTTTCTCCTCAGTGAGCCGTTGGACCTCATGTTATTTATTCTTCTTTCCCGGTATCAATTTCTTAATAGTGGCCACCTTATCCAAATTATTGTGAGCCACTTTTGCTGTCATTTTTGTGAAGGCATTATTATCCTATTCATTAGTGAGCTTGGTTGGCTTGACTATTACATGGGTTGTGTGAGACACCTTCTTCATCCCGCACCTTATGTATGCTTCCTCACTGACATCGAACTCAGGTTCATCCATATGCATTTGTATAGTCTTGGAAAGCATTTTTCTATTGTGCATATTCACACCCTTTGGATTAATCATCTCCCACCCATCTAACTATTCAACAACAAACATGCTTTGGAATCTTACGTGTATAATATTTGTAGGGTCATTAACATACCCAAGGTTTGGTGTGTGCAAGGTTTCATCTCCCCTTCGTCTACCAATTCTTGTACTTGTGGGTATATGGGTTTCGGCGCCTGAGAACATACCTTCTCCTTTTTCACCAGAAGCTTCTCCATGCGCCCCGGGTGGCTTGCCTATACTCCTCTATTTTTCTTCATCTTCTCCAGTAGGACCTTCTTCTTCTCACTCATTGGGAACTTCTTCATCATAATGGGTATCCTCATCCCTGGGCTCTTCTTTACCTTCCACGTTATGAACAGGTGGGGATTCCTTGTTACACGCAGCCCCGTCTGATGGCCCTTCTTAATCATTGTCACTCTGTGTCACAAGCTTGTGCCTTCTCTTCTTCTTCTTTTCTGGGCTCAGCTTGACCGCCATTGTCCTTGGCCACATTCTAACTATTTGGGAGGTCCCTATGCCATTTCTCTTCTCTATATGTTTTCTTCTCATATTTCTTTTGTAGCCTTGGTCAAGAGTGACACTCTCTTCCTTCTTCATCTCCTTGGCCTCGACATCAATATTTACTTCTTCCTCTCCCTATCTCAGTGGAGTATCCTCACGCATTCTCTTGGTGCCTACAATCTGCTTTCCTTTGGGAGGGCCTAGAAGTGTCATATCTTCTCCACCAACATACTTCCCATCTTGGAATCTAGGCCTGAGGTAAACATATATGCGCACGACTTCTTTCTTCCAAACTGCCATGGATTCAGGAGTGATGTCAATGTTATTTGACTCCATCATTTCTTCATAATTCATTTTGTTAGGATAGACATAGGTCTTCCACAGTATATGGTAACATGTGTCCACCTTTTCTGCATCAAACTTTAGATTTTTTGCGTTATAAAACCTATTCATAGAGTCCTTAAAGTATCACGCGGTAAACACGAACGGTAGTTTGCACCATGGGATTTTATTCTCATCCTTCATAAAGAACCTGCCCAATCAAAAGTGGTTGCAGGCCACAAATTCTGCTTTTCCATCTAAAACCACAGGTAATTTTATTAGCATGCACCATTCTCTTTCAAATGAGTCGTGCATCCTCCTGTACCATCTATCCACACACTGCTTATAGGAGCTTGAAATATTACCTTCACAAGTAAATTTGGTGAACCTCTGGGTTTGTAATTTTTGCTCAAAAGGATGCATCCATATGTTTTCCCTAGGCCAATATGGTACCCCAATCTCAAAAAATACCAATAAAAGTAAGATTTTTCTCCATGTAATTTTCTCACCTTCATCAGCTTACACGCACACTCCTTCAATAATGCCTTCAACAATATACTGCGCTATATTATAATAAGTATTATTTGCCATCTTATGTGCAATATGCAACCATCTCTTGTTCACTTCCTTCCACTTTTCTAACGTGCCCAGCTTGCAGCTCACCAATTGTGTGACCACTCTTGTTGTAGGGTATTTAATGCCCAATATATTCATCACACATCATCCTTTATAGTAGTTAAGTGTGATTGTCATAGCTTCTATGCCTACCTCATCATCTAAGTCCAGCGTTATCTCTCTCTTAGAGCTACGAAATCCAGTCACCCTACCTATAACCTTCCTTGTGAGGTGCATTCTCCTACCCGCAAAGTAAAAGTAGTTATCGTGGACTCGTGATACCAAACATAGTTACACGAGTTCTATTTTACCAAAGAAGGGTATCTCATAGAGCTGAATCACTCCAACATGTTCTGGTAGTCTATTCACAGATTCGTCATATATTCTCTTCCCTTATTGTGTCCCCTAGTTTGTCTTGATCACGATGTCTTTTTTAATGTCTGCTAAGGTCTTCTTAGAACAGTAATTGAAATCGTTGATCTTGTATTTTGTCAAATGTGACTTCCATGGCTTTCCTTTGATGACCTTTCCTAGATATTGCATTTCTGCAAACCACTCTTCTGGTGCTTCCTATGTCACAAGATTTTTGTTCTTGTTCATGACTTTCATTAGTACCATTGCTAAAAGATAAACTCTATTTAACTTATGATGTACCCTAAATGTTAAGTTACTCACCAATACGTGCTCTTGCAACCTTTCACCTTATTGCTACCTCTGGTTCTTTAAACCCACGTGCCCTAGCTGTGAATTCCACTTCTCAACCTTACCTCTGAAATTCGAACCCTCAAACCTCTACCCTCCTCCCCTCATGCATTTTCCTTGCTCTCACACTTCTCATGAAGGAGCTCCACTTTAGGTTGTGCCAAATTTTCTACAATTTTGATGGATTCCCTTATGTATTCACACTTCGTACTCATTCACACTTCATTCACTCTTCAAGGCTCAAACACTCTAATCATGCAAAGTAAGAATGAATTCGTTCACACTCCTTTTATAGAATTTTCGTGATTTTCCCACATTAATTTCTCCTTGCCTACCACTATACTCAACTTTGTTTATGTTTTTTTCACTTTTTCCACACATTCCACTACTTTCTGTCTCGCATTGAAGTCATAACCTTATGGTGCGCTCACTACTTTTTAGGCTATAGACCTTCTCGCGCACACTTCCTTGTGTTGTGGTAGGTAATCCTCTACCTGATATGCCAAGTAGTTCGTCCTGCTGCTGCCTACCTCATGTTACATTGTGCAAGCACTTTTCATGCGTGGTCTTCATCTTGAGAGTAATTTCCTTAAGAGCAACATTATCCCTAACATTTATAACACCTTTCTCATCCACACATCTTTCAAATAGTATCCTGACTTCACATCTTTACATATGTACCTATGTAAACTTTCCCAAATGCGCCAACTTGTATATAAATCTCAGCACCAATGGATTCCTTTTTCGCACACCTACCACCTGCTTCACCCCACACTAAGAGTATGTGTGGTCCTCTACACATGAACTCAATAGATAATAATCATCTTCCTATGTGCAAGTGTGCTTATTACAATAAAAAAGAAAAATAATAATAAACAACAACTAGAAAGAAACATATGAAAGGGAAATCTAATCTAAGTGGCAATATTGCCTTATTAAAAACACCAAGAAGCTTTATTTATAGTATGGCTTCAACCTATTCCCATTGAAATAATAAAACAACATGGTGGCATCCAACGCCTATAACTGACATGTGCCTTATTCAAGTATCTTGGTTACTAGAAAAGGTCCCAACCAATGCACCTTCAACTTCCCTGGGTGGCGCACGAACTTGGAGTCATAGAGAAGGACCAACTTGCTAACCTCAAATGTCTTGTTCCTAATGTGCCTATCATGTCAAGCCTTCTATCTTGCCTTCTCAAACTTATAGCTTCAATGCACAATAGTGTGTCACTCATCTAGTTGCATTAGTTTGTTAATGTGCTCTTCCATAGCTTGTTCATTATCTAATCCATCTCAGCGCGTAATACATAGGGATGGTAACATGAATTCAACTAGTAGCACAACATACATGTCAAACATCAGTTGAAATGGTGTGTCCTTATTCAATATTTTATAAGTGGTCATGTATGCCCAAAATACAGTTGACGCTTTATAATCCCAATCCTTTCTTTTGACATCACAGATTTTTGTCAATGTTTGTCCCAAAATATTGTTGAAAGCCTCTATAGTGCCATTAGCTTGAGGGTGATAAGCAGTTTTCTTATGGTGTGCCACCATAAACTCTACCAACAGGATTCTTATTGTCTCATTCAAGAAATGAGTTCCTCTATCACTTGTCAGGGTTAATAGGTAGCCATACCTGCTAATAATATTTTCCCATAAAAATCTTGTTGTTGTGGCTACTATACAATTCTTTGTAGGTGTTGCCTCTACCCACCTTGTCAAGTAGTATGTGCAAGTGATAATATAAAACACGCCAGTCCTACAGGTGGGTGGTGCAATAAGGCCTACAAATTCAATACCCCGCTTTTCAAAAGGCTCCACACTTGTTATAGGTCTTAAATGCATCTCTTCTTTGTGACCAGGCTTTCCAAGGTACTGACAATGATCACATGCTTTTTCATATATCTTGGTATCCTTTTACAATGTCTCCCACCAAATTCTTGCCATAAGAATGTTATGCACGATGGCATCACCTGCATAATTTCATCCTACTATACCACCATGAGCTTCCTCTATAATGGCATCAAGCTCATGTTCTACAACACAACGCAACAAAAATTCATCACGACCCAATTTGTACAAGTCTCCCCAATCAACTGATAGTGTCTTCATTCCTTTAGGCACTTGTCTAATGCGCAAAACTACTACAATATATTCCAAATATGTGTGCACATGGTTCAACCTGAACAACTGTGCATTTGACATAATATCCTCAATGCTCTACGCATCCTCACCAAAATTAATCCTTGATATATGATTAGGCCCTGCATTGCTCTTACTTGGTTTCAAAACAATTGTGAAATCAAAATCCTGAAATAAAAGAATCCATCTACAAATGTGCCCTTGTAAAACAAGTTTGTTGACTAAGTACTTCAACGCCATATAATTTTTATATAAGATAAACACGGTTGCTAACAAGTACTATATAAACTTGTGAAGCATGTAAATCATAGATAAAGTCTCACCATTAGCGGTTATGTAATTCTTCTTTGCGAGTGTCAACTTCCTACTTCGAAAGGAAATAGGATGGTCCACAATTCCTTCCCCTGGTTACACCAACACTATATCAATCATCATGCCAACGGAATAAACATGAACATGAAAAGGTTTTTTCCATGAAGGAAAGTGTAAAATAGGTGTGGTAGTTAATATCTCCTTTAACATCTCAAACGTCTACTGTTGCGCATCACCTGTTGTCATGCAAATGTGCAACAAGGAGAATGACAATTTATGAGCATCACAATTATACCCCTATGTTAAATTTTTCAAGTCCCATCATTCCAAGACACCCCAGGTCTATCCATTCAGTCTAAGTGACCTCTTGATTAATGTTATCTCATCCCCCTAGGTGATTTTAGGAGTTCATAAAAATTGCAAGCTACATGTAGTTGTGGGAAGGGTTATCACTGACCTGAGAAACCCCATGGAGTGGAGAAGAAGAGATTAAGTGGATGTGGAGGTAATTCAAAGGTCTTGGGACAACATGGAAATGATTTTGGAAGGGTTGGGAGAAGTTGGGGTAGTTTCGCTAGAATTAGGGTTCACAGGCCTAGTCAGTGCAGAGGCCAAAATGACCATTGAGCTTCGGAAGGTGATTCCAGGAGCTTCGAATAGACTTAGGATAAAAATTTTACATATTCTGGAAAGGTGAGATTTCAATTCTCTATTTGATGGCAAAAGCATGTTTCTAGACAACACTTTGAGTGCCTGAAATGTGTAAGAAGTTTGATATTAGGAGCACAAGGAAGGAGTACCAAATAAAAGATCTAATTTTACAGCCAATAATAAGTAGGAAGAATCATTTTAGATAACATGATTCCTCTACTATTGGATTCAAAACTCCCCTTTCCCACTCTTCAAATAAAGTCTCCCCTAGCATGAGATTGCTAGATTTTCTACAAATTCCAGTCGGGAGTTCCCCTGTTGGATCCCTGACCACAAGTTGTCCACCAGGAGAAAGTTCGGGACTTAGCCAAATTTTACTCATGACACATGTCATATACAAAAGCCTACATGGGAGTTAAGTAGAGTGACTTAGACTTGCCTAGAGAGTTAGGCACAGAAACCTTGGACAATATTCTTCCAGCCCAAAAATGTTTTCTCACCAACAACATATGACCAAGAGGATTATTTCTCAGGTCATCCAGTGAGGCTGAAGATTGTGTTGCACAAGGATCTCCTGCAAATCAATATCAGTTACATCATATTCTATATGATATATACATTCCAAAATAAAATCCACCTATGTAATTCTTATGTGACAATTCACATGTGTCATAGGTCTTGTGAAGACATCAGAGCTTTCATGAATTTTAACACAAAGCACATATGATGTTGAATGTCATTAGTTTTGAGTCAACAATTCTTGAACCACTTCACAATCCCACTTTAGTACTTTAAACCTAATTTTTAAGCATTCACTAGGTAGCCGTCAGATACAATTCCACGTGTCAAATTATTTGGTACCATAAAAATTTGATGTCCCACATGTCCCTTTGATGTGAGTGTACAATAATACAACGATAATATAATAAGGGGGGATGTTAGCAATATTAACTTACATCAACAATGATTTGCTGCATTTGTTATATGATTTACCTACTTCCTTGCTTGTAATTAGCTTCCACTCCTATTCAAAGCCACATCTTCATTCTATCCTCTAGATTCCTCCTTGCTATTCAATCCACCATTTAATGTTTCTTGAACCATACCATTCACAAGAGGATAATCTCATTCAGTCCATGAAATCATGACAGATCTCAGAAGGAAGCTTGAGCAAATCAAGAGGATAATGAGGAGGATACGAATTAGGATTAGGAATAGTGGGAATATCAAAAGCCATTATAAAGGAGATTCATAAGACTAGTCATTGCAAACCAGCGAATGAATCAACAAACCATCTTTATCTCTATTTATATTGTAATCTATCAAAGGGACCACTGAGTACTCCCCTTATATTTCCAATTTTTACATATTTGTGTAATAGAACATTCATGAATGAAGAAATCTCCTATTCCGGCTTTACAAATTAAGAATTTGGATATTCCCGTGCAAATTCTCGGTTGACAATATAATGCAACATAATATCTTCACATGATAGCATTTTTAATTCGTAAATAAACCCACATTAGAAATATTAATTTATTTGGATAATTATGGAGCATCGATAACATATGACCTGTAATTTTGAGGTCCATTAATGGTAATAAAAATATCCAAAATGATTTTCACATCACATTAAGTCCCATGCCTTGGTGACGATGCTTAAAATATCTTGTGTCTATTATAGCGGATAGGTATAAAATTTCAGAGTGGTGATATGGTGGTATTAAAAACCATACTCAAAGTGGCACAATTAACATGTCAATCTAACCTCCAAAATCTCACTATGTAAAAATAATAGGTCTTCCACATAGCCATGATTGCTATTTTGGCTAAAGTGATTAATAGAATACACTTGCCCGAAGGAGACACCCACAATGTTTATTTTGGAAGGTGAAATCGTAGCTACTTGTAAAATCATTGGAATGGAAATTTCTGGCACATTACTTGAAAAGGATTCTTGAGTTTTCTCCATGAGACACCTGCTGAAATTTATAAATAGAAGTTTGATCTATAAACATGCGAGGAACCATCACTAATAATTGTGAAAATGGGTATTGTCAAGGTTGCAACATCTAATTGAGGTTTAAAACCAAGTAAGATTTTACAGAATCTTAGTAAAAAAAGTCCAAGCTTAGAATAATTTTTCAGGACTATAATTCATGAAGTAGAAGTAGATGATGTTCAAGCATAGCATTTGATATAACACTGGAGTTATGAGATCCCATCACATGCCAATAAGCTACTAACTGATGGTGGAGAGGGATTCTCATCATGTTAATCAATTACTACACCAATAGTTTCCCGCACGTTTTTGGAGCCGGGTATACACCCAATCAGTCCTAACGATCTTGTTAAGAGGAAGTGACACTGTGGAATTTCCTGGGAGGTCACCCATTTGGTAGCACTGACTCTGAGGTTGATGCGCTTAGACTTCCTGGCATCAGAGCCTCATGACTTGCCATCACACATATAAATTTTGAAGCCCATAATGGTGTAACTAGAAGGGATCTCATCATGTCACCAATTAGCTGCTACGCCAATACCCATCCCGCACGATGGAGTCGGGTATACACCCAATCAGGCCCAATAGACCTATTAAGAGGTTAGTGACACTGCGGAACTTTCCTTCCATCGTCACCCATCCTAGAACTAACTCTTTATTAAAAAAGACGTTTGCTTAACATGGATAGTATCAGATAAAATACAGAAACTTTCCGTCACACCAAAAGCTCGAACTAACGATGGAGCAGGGATCTCATCGTGTTAATTAAAGTTTTTACGCCAATACCCTCCCACACGATGGAGCCATTGTATACACCCAATCAGGCTACAATGACCCATATTGAAGAGGAAGTGACTACCAGTGAATTTTCTTAGGGAGGTCACCCATCCCAGCACTACTTTGGGGCTGGCATGCGCTTAACTACCTGGTATCAGAGGTACACGACTTGACCGTCATGACCAAAAACTCGAACTTATGGTGGAGCATGGGATTTCATACAAGTAACTCAGTTCCTCGCACCCAACCTCCCGAGGTCGTGCTCGGGAGACAGCCGGTGGGGATTGACATATGTAAGTGGGATAGCAGACAAACTAGTTAGGTAATCTGATATCTTCGACGCGCACTAATGGAATTCAGTGAATCTAAGGCAAAGAAGGCCCTCCTAACCTGAACTGGTGTGATAGATCGGTCAACAAGGATGACTGCTCGAAGTCTCCAATCAATATCGAGCTCTGGCATGATTTGGATCTATCATGGTTGTGGAATACATGGAAAATGACCCTCCCACATAATAGTTTCGTGTATATCTCCAGATAGGGTCATAAGATGCATGATGGTAAATACAAGTGACTGTATGGGCAATTCTCTGGTCTAGTCCATAACTCCTTAGCTTTGTTAGCTGCTATTTCCAGTGAGGATAAGCTGTGTGCGATGATGCCATCAGGTGGAAGTGGAGTAGGACCTCTGAATACTAATGTACGTAGGCCATCTCATCAATGTCTGATTGACCTGTGGACTCGTTGGGCGGTGGGACTTGTGAATCACTCCCGTAAGATTCGTGGTTGTTGTGGACCTCCTATGGTCATATGTGGAATCAATCCCTAATCCCTACTATCTAATAGTCGTATGCCTTTCTCAGCCTCTATATTTAGAACTAAAAGTTGTGCAATCTTCTCAGAACTAACTTATAGGGGTTGATGTGCAACCTGAATTCTCAAGCTACACGTACTCTATATCACATGAAAATGTCTCCTGCGTCTGGATGTGGGACTAAAGGATCACAACCAAATAGTTTTCTCTGCTTTCAATACCCTTCCACAGTCATGCCAGGTATACCCAATCTAGGGTAATATGTAGTTTGAGCTGATTTGACCAAAATTTACATGCTTGGTCATCCTCTATGTTTAGTCCTACTTAGTTGGATGCGCTGATTTGTTGTAAGTCTACCGTTGTTCAGGAAGACTTGGATCCTAAGATTCTGAGCTCTATATCCGTTATGGCTGTAACGAGATTGATTTGAGGCATGTTATTGCTGCTATGAATACGTATTCCCTGGGCTCTCTATGTCCCGTGATTGTCATACAAAAGGCCCAACGAGTTATATAAATCTAAAATGACACCGAATAAAATTAACTATGTGAAGTATGTCTATCCCATGTATACTTCTGGGGCTATTTTTGTTATTTTTTAATGAATGGCTCTGATATAAATAGATTTTGAAAGAGCAATTAGCTTTAATATATCTAGAAAGTGACAATTAATCTAATGTTAAATTTTAAAACAAACAAAGGTAGCCGAGTATAGCTACTTGCCTGTGCAATTGTAAATCTATTCTAAATAAGGAAATAACTGATCTAATCTATTTGAAAGACCCATCCTATCACTACCTCAGAAGTGGAGGACGCTGAATCATAGTCTCTCAAAAACTATCAATCCCCACAGCTTCCGTCAGCAATATCGAAGGTGAGATTAATTGAAATGGAAAGGGATTGACTACTCTATTTGATATGCTACACTAACTATCCAACTTTGAGCTAGCTAGAACCTAGATTCTGTAGAACAATGGCGAATCTAAGAGGTGTGACACCAGTGATCTTGTCCCCTCAGTGTGGTCTCCTTGTTCCTTCGTGTTCACGTGAATCTAGAAAAGCATGTGCATGCTTAGAATCAACAGAAGTTGATATTGGGAAACAATTGCAGCTTCTGGATACCAGAGCTGAATACAATGTGAGTAGGAGAGGGATAGTGTAAGAGAACAGAGCTTGGCTTATGCAATTCCTAGCGGGATTTATTGCGAGTCATACAACATAAAACATCCAGAACCTGAAACTATCCTTTTTGAAGAACAAAACCTGTAACTTTAATGGATTCCGACTGAAAACTTAAATTACTCACTACTCCAATGGATTGAATGAAATAGTCAACAAATAGTTGCACAAGATGGATTATGTGGCTTCCAAACAATAAAACAACACTAACTGAGCATGCAATGAAATAAACTAATCCTAGCCTTCTCTACCACAAGATCCTGAAAGACTAAATTTGAAATCTGAGAATGAGGAAAATTGCGGACAAATTTGAGGGGCCATTTGCTTAGAAAAACAAGCCAACTATTTATAGAATTCCCATCTACCCCAAGGTAAAAACCAAATTGAAATCTCTTTACCATAAACAATGGAAAAACACTATTCTAGGGAACCAAAATCATTAATATGAGCTCAAGGCGGTGAAACAAAGCTAGTGAAATGTTGATTTTTACATGAGTCGCGATAAAAAGAAACATTTGGAAAATGGAAAAACCGCCGCCCTAAGTAGGGCAGCGATTAAGGACCCCCGCCTTTCTTAGGGTGGCGGTCACAATAACCTTCCACCCAGGCTAGGGCGGCGGTTTCATGATTGAAGAGCAAAATTCCAAGAAAAGGGTCATCACTCTCCTAAGTAGAGCATGCATGAGCTGAAGCGGGGGATGCAAGATGACTAACCAATGTTTAGATGGGCCTTTTTCCGGATCCCGAACACCTTGACAAAAGGAAAGAAGAGAATCATGACTGGGGCACGTGTTACACTGTTCCGGCGGTGTAGTAATCTCCAATTCTGCAACTACGTCCAAGCTACCCATGACGAAGACCTTCCACATGAATTCTTACTTGGTCTACCTCCTCACTAGCTCAATGATCATTCAAGGGATTGGATCTCAAGTCTAAAACATTGCTGCCAAGATTGCCTGGAAGATTCAAGAAACTTCTATAGGTGGTGATGGAGGAAAGTCATAGGTATTTCACTCACGTGAATGATGCATTCATGATGACCTATTGTAGCTTCAGGAATTGATTTTGAGAGCTTTGGATGGACCTACAAGCTAAGGAAGACATTTTAGGAAAGGGAATTCAGATCCTTGATCAAGAAGTATGAACTCCTATTTCATGACAATTCTCGACATTGGTCCTACCTACGGTTTATTGGAGTTTGATCCAAGCACTAGCTAAGGCTGCCCAAGTACCTTAATGACCAAATTATATTTTTGAGATCTACAGATAGATAATTTAGGAGGAATAAATATATTATAGAACCATAGGAGAAAGAAGTTGATTCCATTTTCTAGTCTCTCTCAGGATATTCATGTGCAAGAGCTCAAATAACACATCTCATCTGGAGGCTCAAGTTTCACTCATTTGACTTTGCATTCCCACATTTGTTAGCCTAACATTTGACATCTGAGAAGATCTCGACCTCTTTCCATGTCTAAAGAATTGCATCACATGTCCTCTTTTTTCTTAGGATTACTGGGGCCAATTGGACATGGATGAATTTAAAGTTCCTAAAAAAGATCCATATGAGGATGACAAATCAATGAAATGAAGAAATTCAAGTTCTTCAGGTATGAAGATATTATTACAAGATGATGGGATCATGAGATGTATGATTCAAGGAGTATGCATGTAGTAAATTGATGTCCCCTATACTTCCAATCAATTGGTATGTTCATGAATTAGGGGATATATTAGAGCGAGACTTAAAAGGTGGTGAGAAGAATCAAGTAATTGGTTTCATAAGAAGAGAACCATGATCATCAAATCATAAGGAATCCCTCTAGGAGTCAAAAGTCAAGCCTTACATCAGTTATCTTCAAAAGCTCATAGCATGTGATTCAAGTGTCTAAACACTCTAAGAGAAAGTTTGAAAAGGAACGCCACAGATTTGGAAGCTTCTCCTCATGAGAAGACGCCGAAGAAACTCAGAGTAGAAGAAGTCTCAGCTTTGCATCACTGCTAGAAGAATATTTGATCGCAGTAGAAATGCAGGAAGTACATCCCATGACAAAGGCACAAGTGGATGAAGAACACATGGTTCAAGATTTAGTCTTTCGAGCCACCACATGAAGTTTACCCTCTTGATGACACTCATGCCTCTTCTCATTCAAGATTTGTCAAAACTCCTTCAGAACAGGGTACCATTGGTGCACCTACGAATTGAACTTGAGTCCAATGAGATGTTTCGCTTGGATGCAGGAAACAAATTGTCCCTAACATCTTACATATCTTGTACAAGTTGGATTGAGCCCCTTATCTATCAACGATTGTCTCATTGGGCAAAGAAAAAAGATAAAGGAAGCTTGCACATACAACCTCACAGTTCTACAGTAGGGAAACAGAAAATCAATACATTCAAAGTAGCTTGGCCCAAGGTATTAAAGCCAATGGATGAGATGACAACTAAATGACTATAAAATACATGCACAATTCAACTAGGACCTGAAACTCATGAAGGGGATTTGCACATGTATCAACAATCTTCTACTCCATATGGTGGAGGAATAAAGAGTATAAGAAGATGATTGATGAACTAAAAGAGGAAGGTGCAAAATCTGTCATTTCTATGTGCAACATCTAGTTGATCCTAATGCCATGAAAATTTTAAGGAAGTTATTTCCATGCATCAGTGGGCTTAAATCCAGTGAAATCCATTATGAGGACACATGAGTTCACAATACGATGGGGCGAGTGAATAATGAATGGATCAACTCAATTTCGTGAAAAAGGAAAGTCATTGCTCCAAAAAAGTAAGTCAAATTCTTCGCTTATATGTGTGTGAACCTCGTCAAAATAGGACTATGGCAAACAGTCAAGGATGACTTGAAGAAAGAAAGGAACTATTGGGGACCTTTAGGCCCAGTAGTAGATGAAAATGAGCAACACTTACTCACCATGAGTTAATCAACATGAAGATTTTTGAAACTACCTCGGAAGACTTGTCACATGTAGTGGTCGAGGCGCCTTGTGAAATAGAGAGTTTGAGGAAATCAATTGAGGCCATCACATAGTTGGAGCTGAAAAAGAGGAACAACGCCCATATAAATTTCAGGATAGTGTAAATCTAAAAAATTCAGTAATCTTGGAGTGCCTGCAATGGAAAAAGATACAACTGTCGATGAGTTGATTGAAATCCATTTGAAGAGTATGGACATCAACAAAGAGGTAGGAAACCCATTTTATCCTTCACTAAAGATACCCTTCAATTTCCTCTCAGATGCATTCGGTGCCTCCATTGCACTTATTGTAGAGAAACATTCATCATGGTTCAAGAAGTGTGAAAGACATCAACAATGTGGCAATGGTATGGATAGAAACCTTGAGATGCATTTGCATTCCTTCATGTTGATCAAGGTGGAACCTATCATTAGTTCTACAGGAGTTTCATCAAAGAGATTCGAGGAACAAGGCCTTCTCAAGAGTGCGAAGTGGAAGCCATTCATTGGAGTGAGATCAAATCCAGTGTAGTGGACTCATCCTTCTGCATAATTCTTATTCATTTCTTCCTTCTTCTCTCTCTCCCCTTTCTCTCTCTTCTCTTCTCACCCAATGCTCTCTCTCATCAATGTTATATTTTTTGTTGAGGTTTACACTTTTTAATATAACTTTAAGTGACTTTAGAAATGACTAATTTAAACTTTAAGTCACCCTTTTTTTATAAAAGGGACTTAAATATTTAAGTGGAATATGAAAAGGTCATAAAGTCACATTAAAGTATTTGAAAAGTCACTGGGGGAAGATGAAGAGTCATCCTCCTCTTCTATAAATTGTAACAAGCTCCTCATTTGAGCTTC
Organism: Taxus chinensis; assembly: GCA_019776745.2. Lineage (NCBI taxonomy): Eukaryota > Viridiplantae > Streptophyta > Pinopsida > Cupressales > Taxaceae > Taxus > Taxus chinensis. The sequence goes on from CM034152.1 coordinate 647,440,598, forward strand.
TTCTAAAAACTTCTTAATCTTTTTAGACAAATTTTTGAAACTTTCTCAGATGTTGGAGTTGTTTTTTTGTGAACTTCAATAGAGAGATATCCTTTTGAAGAGAGCAAAGAGATAGAAAATTTATTCCATTTCCCCTGCTCAAAAAATGTCCTTCTACTCCTATGTTATGTACAAATTTTGTTCATAAGATTCAATAAAGGAAGAAGGAATTTCTAGCCCTTTTTTGATTAAGGAATTTAGTGGTACTTTGTGCTCATTAAATTCTATTTATTCCTTGTTAGCTATTATGCATATTTGTTTTCTTCTTAATGTTAAGTGCATGTGATGAAACTTCTAATTGATGTATGCAAGACTCTGATTTTCTACTTGCAGCATTAGTTTCTCTTTTCTAACTTTCTCACTCCCTTTCACACTTTCCTAGAAAATTCCTCTCTTGTAAATATATGCAATATTTTAACACAGGTTAGTGGAGTGACCCTGTTAGATCCCCGGCCGAAGGCCCACAAGAAAAAACTCACATTTTACTCGCGTATGCATGTACGACAGCTGCACCGGTTAAGTAGAGGGACTTAGACTCCTAGAGCATTAGCAAGATAACCATCATTTGTCCCCAAAAAATTTTCTCCCAACATCACCCCAATAAAAATTTCCTTTATCCTTGAGCAACTCTTCCAGGGGGGTGTGACAATCTTTGTATATCCCTTGATAAACTTCTTGTAGTAACTAGTATATCCTAGAAATCCTCATGTTGGTGCTCAAAATAGTCTCGCCCCAGTTTTCCTTGAAAATCTATCAATTTACGGCCTCTGTCACTTTCTTTTTCCCCGTGTTGTGCCTGGTTAATATTTTTTTCCCTTTTTAATCTGTTCCTGGGTCATAGATCACTTATGGGTCCATGGTTTTCTCCTTGTTTATTTGTTCCTCCAGAAAAGGTCTGTAATATGGGTCTCTTGATTCTTTGTTCATCTAAAAAATCGGGTTCTCCCATGTTTTTCATTCTCCACGGTCAGGATTTTGTTTTCCTTTATCATCTCTGCCCTAAATACTTGAATAAAAATGAGATGGATGTGTCTCTGATGGAGGTATTTGAGCCTTATGACATTTCTAAATTCTATGTCTTGGAGAAATTTTCATTTTTGGGCTCAAATGATCATTTTTCTATATTTTATGGTTTGATGGGTGTTTCTCACGATCAAATTTACATCCTTGCATTAATAGCGGATGTGGCACCTTTTGGTTGGACGCGGCTTGGCTGGGTACTTCAAAATTTCTATGAATCTCCTAAACTTAAAATGTGTCCAAGTGGAGGAACAACACTCGTTTGAAGATCTACTTTTTGGTTTGGCCTTAGAGTAGTGCCAGAGAGGACACGTGGAGGTTTTTGTTGCTTTGCTTAGACTTAGATAAATTTAATGTAGCTAAAATAGTCTGGCAGACAACAGGGACACGTGGCGAGCCCTGCTTTCACTCAGAGTCTTTTAAAGAAGTGCCAGGAGGACACTTGGAGGCCTCCACTCACTTTTCATTTTTCTTGGACTTTTCAACAGCTAAAGGAGACTACCTCAGAGTATGACACTTGGTGCCTTCCATTGAGCTTCGAGCCTTCAAACAAATTTTCCCGAGCCAGGACACGTGGCGAGCAACGCTCATTCAAGGTCTCAATTTTTGGGGACCATCTCAAGGTGTGCCATAGTGACACATGGTAGTTTGACAAGTCAAAAGGAGTGGGGAAGTGGACCATCAGAAGGAAACTTAGAATTTTTTCCTCTTATGCTCAAAAGGGTTAAGATATAAAAAATGGCTCGCAAGCCGACAAAGGATCAGTCAAAGTTTGTTTCAAGTCAAAGGGGGTGGGGAGGCGGACCATCGGGGGTAACTTGCATTTCTTACCCCCTGATTTTCAAAGGATCAAAACATCAAAATGGCCAGCAAGCCCGATGGAAGAAAGGTCAAAGCTTGCTCCAGTCACGGTAGAGGTGCGGGCCTTCGGAGGAAATTTGGAAATTTTTTCCCCTTGTGGGAAAAAAGAGTTTAAAGTAAAAAGGGAAGCGTGGTTCCGCTAGGACCCACATTGGAAACTTGAAGCGGAAGAGTAGAGCTGTGGGGGAAAACTTGGAAAAAATTCTTTTTTTCTAGAAAGAGGGTCATATGGAATAATTTATCCGCAGTTCCTTTAGGGACCCACCTCAAGACACAGTGTCAAGCTCATTTCTTGAGGGCGGAGATGCGGAACAAAATGTGAAATTTTTCCAATTTTCCAAAAGTTGTAAAAATTCAGAGGAAACCCCCAGGCCTCTATTTTAAAGTTTGAATCTTCCACGTGGAAGGCCCAAATTCAAAGTAGAAGATCAACGGCAGTTGAGAGTCTGAATCTGATTTTCCCGCCGCTTTTTACTGAAACATGCCTGGAAGTGAGAGTATTAATGATTTCATGGTATCTCCTACACACTAGGCAGAGAGGGGAGTTAATGTTGATATATGAGTTTGGAGGGGAGATCTAGAAGATGTCTTTCTGCCATTAAAATGGTCTAATTATCATACTCGATCAGATTTTCCATTTTTCTTAATCTCAAGCACGCAAGGAGCCAGATTTGACAAATTAGGGACGAGAAGTGATTGGTGAATTGAAGAAAGAGTGATCTACCATAGGAAGGAGTTGAATGTGGGAGATATTCAATGAGATATGCCCTCTCGAGCACCTGGTGAATTTTTACAGATTTGATTTTGAGGAATCACAATCATGATCATGGCAAGCACTAGTAGCACTCAAGGTTTGGATTTTGGAATGGAAAAGGGAGGTCTCTATTGTAAATCTTATAAATGGCACCAATGTTTTCGTGTAAATGGTTGGAGTGTTAGGGGGTTGGGACTGAATTTTCTAATAGAAATTTTTTTTTTGATAGAGCCCATCATTTTGAGAAGCCATTTGAGAACCTTGTATATCTCTTTTGTATAAAATCTGAATCATGTCCAGGTGGTTGCGAGTGTACAACCATTGACAAGCTTTGAGACTATTCTAGAAAATTTCCCTTGTTGATAGATTTAATCAAATTTCAAGTTATTTTGTGTTGTCTTGAGAAAAATATGTTTTTTTTATTTCTGAATGTATGTGAGTATTTTTTCTTGTTTATGTTACAATCTTGTATTAAAATCTAATTCAATCACATAGGCCTCAATCGTTGTGACAGTTTAGTGGCATCTGTAATTTCATTTCTCATAAGATATTTCATCTGATATTGGAATAAATGATTTAAAAACACTTTTCTTTCATCTATTGACAGAGATTATCTGTAAGCATCTAGGTGTACCTTAGGCATGATTTGACTCAGATCTTGATGCTTTGTTAGATTTTCTAATCTCAAACCTTTGTGATAGAATCTCAAAGATTGTGTGAAAAAATGTTAATTCAGGGCCTCCATTTAAGCACATATTCTAGTTAAAGAAACATTTTAGCTATTATGTGGCATTTTTTTGGTTTAACCTTCTATTTTGTAAGATTCCTCAAGGAGCTGGTTAATCAATTTCATCCTGCCCTACCTCCCACCAAAATTTTATTCAAAAACAACCAATCCTACCTGTACTACCCCTGTTTGTCTTGTGTGCATACAAATGCATAATCTCTGTTACCAAAACATGCAGAAGCAATCAGGGTCCCAAATGTCTTTAGTAACCTTTGCCTTGTTGTGAAAAATATCTCCATGATCTAGAAAGTGACTAACTCGTGAGAGTTAGATTTGGTGTGTTGATCATATTTTCCCGAGGTCTTATCTATAAAATTTATGTAAAAAAAGGGATTTACCAGCATTCTTCAATAAAAAAGGTTACAAAATAGGTTCTCTTACCTTGTTTGAAAGGCACAACCAAAAATAGTTAGGATCAGATCACATCCTTTTAAGGTGCTACACACCCCTTTCAAAACCTTGAGTATTAACAAGTCAGATAGATTGCTTCCCCAGCTACAAAATGACATACATGATTATTTATCTGCCTCTGAGTGTCCTGTCGAATCCATGATGTTGCTCGGTCTTTGAAGGAGATTAAATTTGGGTACCAACACCACACACTTCACTTTGATTGGTTGGCTCTTCGAAACCCAAAATCAGAGCTATCTTGGCTAGGTCTACTAATAATCCTTCTTTGCAAGATGGTGTGCCCAACTAAAGTGTCAAAAGATGTAGCAAAGACGCACTTTTTAATGTTGGGAGTGATGTTCAACTATATGCACCTCTCAAACATGAGTCTCATATTATCATAATGATCCTTGACTCAGCCAGTATACCATCTAATCATCAAAATACACTTGCAATAGCTTGTGAATAAAGTTTTGAAAGGCCTGAACAACAATGCGTGAAAATACAACCAACACATTATTCAATCCAAAAGGCATAACTGTATATCCAAAGCTTCCCCATTTAGTGGCGAATGTTTACTTCTACTGATCCTCTTTTGCGATGTGCACCCGGTGATAACTTGAAAACCCATATGTGAAAGAATACATCTCATGCCCATAAACTCATTTCAGGATTTCTTCTGTGAAAGGGGTGGGAAAAGGATCTATAAAACATGAATCATTAAGTTGTTTGTAGTAAACACAATCCTTATCTTCCCATCCTTTTTAATACTTATAACCATGGGGCTAACCCACTTAGACTCTTCAACTGGATCAATAATTCTAGACTTAAGAATCTTATCAATTTCTTCTTTCACCTTCATGTGCAAGTTAGGGTTCATCTTGTAAGGCACCTTCCTAACTGGATGCGCACCTTCTTTCAGCTTGATCTTAATCTCACCCAAAGAGGGATGTACACGTTTTAACACATGATAGCCTCGCTAAAATAAGTCCTGGAAGTCACATAAGAGTTCAATAATCTTCGCTACTTCTTGCTCTGACCAGTATTCACCAATAATGGCTTCCTTGGGGGCATCCTATGTGCCAATGTTAACCTTCTTGATGTTCATAGGGGTATGGTATGTGTGTGTCTTCTCATATGTAGTGTCCATCACCTCGTGTGCACCTTCAATGTGGCTAACATCCAACTTCTCAACTTCCTCACCATCAATCATATATACCATTTTACAGTTTTCTTTCTCCTTCTAGGCGCAGCCTAAATGTACTTCCTCTATCTCAAATATATCCTCGCACACCTCAGGATTAGGTTCCCCAAGTAGTTTAAGCATTATCTCTTCTTCCTTCACAACATTCCCCAACGTGATGTGCTTCATGATCTACAATGCTTTATGGACTGGAGGCTTAGTAGAAAAATAATAAAAAATTTAAATCATACTTATAGTTATCTCATGCCAATTTACAATCTCCCTTTTTAGTTTTGCATGGACATACCATGCATAGGCACATCTGCGTAGTGGTAGAATATAACTTATGCACCCATAGAGATGGTGGTAAGGCCTCCCGACCTTACACCCATAGTCTTTCACAATTATGGACATGGGACAAGGCACGAGTCTTCCCATGATATTCACATATGTGCGTAGGTGCATTATTCCGAGTAAACCTGACGAAAAAGGCAATTCTCACTTCTTGCCACTCCAAAAGGCTATCTCTATGATTTTCCCACCAATGCATTACCATCTTGTGCAAAATATGTACTAGCATATTTCTTCTATCCCCAACATTCTACCATTGATTTTCCATGGTGCGCAAGAAATGCATCGGGATTCCCTTCACTAGTATACCTTGGTACATGAGTTAAACCTAACCACCTCACCATGTGCAACCTAATCATCCTGATGACTCGTCCTTTAAATTTTCACCTGACCATCTCGTACGTCCCATGTGCCCAGTTATCATAATCAACACTAGTAGTGTTACTTATAGACTACGTGTCTTCCCACTGAAGGATACCTTCCTTTGATTGTTCCACATGTTCTGGATAGCACATTATCTGAGTATAGATTCTATTAAGTTCTTCTTCACTTAAGGGGCTCAACATAAGGCTCTGCTTTCTTATCATGTATATGTATGATCACGCACCTCGTCTTTGTTCTCAAAACTTATATATCTCTTGTTAAAGCAAATGTTAGCATTGTTCACATAACACTAGGGTCATCCAAGTAATGCTGGAAAGTTTTTTGCTTCAACAAGCTCCAATACCTCAAAGTCTTCAGTAAAGTTAGCTCCCTGAATAGTAATAGATGCATCTTTTAGTAACCCAATAGGCATAGCCATGGTTTTTTCACCATATACAACACATTTGAAGATGGGTGTAATGTTGGTCTTCACATCAGGTTCTATGCATCTAGAGTTAGCACATTTACTTCCATGCTTGTATATATCAGAATATTGTGTACCAACCACCCATCAATTATTGTATCAAGTGTGACTTCTTTGTCAAATTCATGGTTCTAAGGTAGTAGATTTACATGAAGTATCTACCTTTTGAGCTTAGTTCCAATGCGCGGAACTTTTTCACGTAGCCATTCCCATAGTAGTGGGATAATATTCTCTTAATGCAACATCCCTATATACTTATTTCAGGTCATCGACATCCTTCCACGGGAACTCGACATCCTTCCACATTCTCTTTCACGTGCCTACTCCTTTAGACATTTTATTTCACCCTACATATCTCTGATGACTCACATAGTCTCCTAATAAACCTCCTTCTGATGTGCATCAATTGGATACGTAGAATGTATCACCTCCTCCCTCATGATGATTGGTTTATCATTAAGAGTCTCACGTGCACGCGTAACCTTAACATGTTTGGTAATCAATACTATCTATAAATTGGGATCAGAGATCTTCTTAGGCATCCACTAGTCAACATTCGCGTGATGTACCTTGATTATCCTTGCGCGCTTGTCCTTCTTCTTATTTTTGCTCATGTGCTCATATAGATATGGGAAATTCTCTAGCTTGTGCTACTTTCCACACCATGAGCAAGCTATAATCTGAGGGAAATCACACTGATAATGATCAGGGGACCCAAAAGTATAACAAGTTCCACATGTGAATCTACCTCTACCACCACTGTGACCTTGGCATCAATATCCTCCTCGGAATCCTCCATTCCTATTATCCCCATTGTTGTGCCCTTCATTATTTTGTCCTTCTTATTCCTTGGATCTGCTCACCGCACTAGTTTGGCGCATTCCTGTCTGAATGGCTTCGTGGATGTGATCAATCAACCTGCGATCAATAGTGTCATGGGTATGAGCCTTACAAATATTATAATACATGGACACCTTCAACTGAATTGTGTGCTATAAAAGAGGGAAATTTTTGAACATCATTGTCTAGGTGATAGACTTCACAATCTAGTAACAATGCACGAACTGAATTACATGGGAAACTATCCTTAGTATGTCCTTCAACCTCACAATCAATGTACCATATACCATTGCATGTCTAATGTGGTGAGTTGGCAGAGAGATTCTCTAATTATTTTTCCATGGCTACAATATGAACTTATAAAAATGGGTTTACTCCAATATCAATACTTCCAACCACCTCAGCACACAAGGCGGCCTTGAAGGACTCTCGCGGATCAATATATGTCTTATGAGATAAAGATCTATGAAAAAGATTCAACAATCCTCCAATGAACCATTGTGCATGCTGAATTTGATGAATGTCATAAGATAATTTGATAACAGAGCCTTGAAATGTGTGTCATACTCCCTCATGCCATCCGATAAGCCTTGCTTATTATCATTGAGCATGCTAATGTTTTGTTGTTCAAATTATGGAATGTAAAATTATGCCAAAACTATAGTGCCCAAAAGTATTGTAGTTAACTACGGTCTGATGTGGATCATACTTTCTATACAAATTATGTGATTGCCCTTGAAGAGTAGTGGAAAATTGAGTTTCCTTCCTATCTGAGGCTATAATTCCCTTAGCACTCCATAGTAGCTCACACTTATACACATGCTCTAATACATCTTCAATATCTCTATACTCTGGCAAGTGGAGAGACATCGCATAATAGACCTGAGGTGTTTACTGTGGTTGTAGAGGTTATTGAGGTGGTTGATGTAGGTGTGTGACCTTTCCCACTAGATCTAGAATAAGAACTCCCACCAGTATTCCATCCAAGTGGCTACCCTGATCCGCTTGATCCTCCCACACCCCCGATTGTGAGCTGCGGACCCGTTGAAGAACTCTGTTGTGTCTTAGTTGTAGTACTAATACTAGACACCTACTGTATGCGCGGTCAAAACACCCACCGAAGTGCTCCTAATCGTCTGCACGCCAATACTCTACCCTAATGACACTCCTGGAAAATAATCCTCCAAGCGTACTCCCAAACATTGGTGCCTACTGTGCTTCCATAGATATATTTGTAGTCTGATGCAGTTCTAAATTTAACACAAAATGATATATACCCATCTTTTCCTACCTACCTACACTAACACGCTTCTCAATAACTACATATGGATCTGGAACACCATACACAAGGGCTAGATGGGATCAGATACATGCCCATGGTCCTTGTTCTCTCCTTTGATGTGCTTTCATCCGAAGCCAAATGGGATTCTCTATTGCACTTGCCCAATTTGGGAGGACCTAATGTTACAGATCCTTATCTTCCATGAGAGCTTAAAATCCCTCATGATCCATCATTCCCCTCAACCTGAGTGACTCCTCAATGTCTTGCATAAGTGTCATATCCCTCTCTCATGCTTCATTAAAACTTAGACGTCTTTCCTCTCTGTGTCTTTCTACCACCAATTTTGTCATCCTTATCCACCACCTACTCCCACCCCTGCGCCACAGTGGGGGTTTAGCTAGCCATAAGGAGGCTTTCTAAATCTAGTTATATGATCAAGATTTTAATCGCCAAGGGTATAGCACACAAATAAGATCCTTTGGGCTCACGTAATTATATGAACTTAGCTTCCTCTAGATATAAATAAGTAGAAATGTTGGGCCCTTAAATTAACTAAGTACATGAGGCGTGACAGGTTGTGGCATGTGGAAGTAGGGCGTGGAGGCTCATGTAGAAGTACCTTTGGGAAGGTGTGAAGGCTTACGCCCAGGCAGGGAAGGTTTGGGACTTAGTCACTTTTGGGCCGTGGTCAAGGTCACATTTGGGGAACACATGGAAAGGTGACCAGAAGTGGGAGATACTTGCAGCTCAAGGAAAGGATATTCAAGGGCATAATTATGGTTATCATGACAGGATTAGGAGTTACAAATTAGAATCAGTTATGGATTAGCTAGAACCTACATGCTAAGGATACTCAATTAGGGAAATAAATGGTGACATTTGGCATGTCTTGGGTAATGATGAATCAGTTTGAGGAGATTCCTTCCAATTCCTTTGTATGTATTGTTTTACATGACAAGAAGAGAGAGTGTAGGTGTGTATCGCATGAAGGAAAGATAATGTGTGTGCTTATGGAGAGTGAGAGATAAGTTGAGTATGGGTGTAATCTCTATAATGAAGCTATTGTAGAGAATATATAGGGACTTTGTTGTTGTATTAACTCCATTCATGGTTTCTTTGATGTATTTGGCTACTATAATATCGAGGAATTAATACAATGGGAATGTTCTAAACATATGAGTCATGGATCCTGATCTGTATGTTTTATTTTATGTTTATGGATCCAAACCCATATGTTCTTGATGATGCTCATGGTTTAGATCTAATTCTTCCTTGTTATTGTGATATTCTCATCTATATTATGGTGCATTTTTTTTAGATCTAGTTTCCTTATTTCTGTCTTAGAATGCACGTAATTATATATGTTCCTCTAATATTGATAAAAATTATTGTAAATCTCATATAAAGGAGGGACTGGGTGCCTTTACGTGCCTCGAGTGAGTGCCTAGTCTAGGCGTGGGTGATAGACTGGTGTGCCTGGGATATTAAGTGTTTAGAAAAGCTGACTACATTTTGGTTCTATTATCGAGACCTCTTTTGAAGTAGTTGCAAGAATGGTGAGGGATGGTAGAACACATGACCTTGGACAATTTGGAAACTTGGATCAAAAACATGGAGGAAGAGTTCACTCATAGATTCAACACTAGACCTGAGTTTGATGCACATAAATGGGTAGAGGAGCATCTATATCATGAGCTTTATGAAAACTTTGTTTGTTGTTTTTCGGTGGAGCTATATGAGTGGTTATCAATGTATGCATTGAGGATAATTTGGTTCTATCGACCTCGTGTGTGGACTCAAGAAGGTTATCAGAGGCTTCATGATGTTGATCTAGTTTGGACTCGTGTTGTTCATCATTGGTGGAGAGGTGTGTTGACTAGTTACACGTTAAAGTACATAATCTACACTTATTCTTTTCCGAAGGTTACCAATTTTGAGTTCTTACGAGAACCCAGAGGATATTTCTTATGTACTTTACCTTTAGCCATCAAGATCTTGATCATGACCCTGAGTTTAGAAGCATTTCCTATGGCTAGCTAAACTCCCACTAGGCATGGGGCGTGGAAGCTGGTGTGGTGAGAGATGGTGGATTGTACGACTGAAGTAGAGAGAGAATAGAGGCAGCTCAAGTATAATGAAGCATGAGAAAGGGAGTTGGAGAGATAATGCGAGGCTACTGGAGTGATGGATTTATAGAGGTAGACGTTGTGGGAAGGATATGAGGTTCACGGGTGAGGGCGTGGGACTTGAGCAGTTTGTGCTACCCTATCTTGGAAAGCACGGGAGGGAACCCCCTTAGAATCTGGTGAGAAATCGTCATATGGAGAAAGGAGAAGGGTCGTAGGCATGCATATGGACCCACCCAACAACCAGACCCTTACACTTAGTTTTTCAAGTTCTGAGAAAGGTATCGTTAGCCTAGTTGGTGTTGGAGTTGGTAGGTAAGAAGCATCGAGTGGATATCAGTTTTGTTTGAGTTATATGGCCATGCAGACATTTCCTATATTTGGTGGTATCCTATTTGGCATGATGTTTCAACAATTTGTGGGTGTGCAAAATGTGGGCATTACGTCTAGGAGTAGTTCCATTTCATAACCCATTGGAGCTCAGTTTAGCTCAATCGTGGGAACACAAAGTAACACCACTTCAGGTCTTGTACCTGTTACAGGGGGAGGATTTGGTGGATCTGGGAGTTCAATAGTGAGTGGATCTAGTGGATCTAATGGGGGGAAACATTGGAGGAAATTAGGGTTCTGGACCTAGTGGACAAGGACCACAACCTAATAGTACATGTTCTATGAGATGTTGTTCCACTTACCGGATTACAAGGGTGTTGAGAATGCTGCAGAGAATGTTCATAAGTGTGAATTGCTATGGTGCGTGAAGGGCATCACTACTTTGGAGTGGAAGGCAAGTTAATTTGCAACGACGTTGTAGGGGTGTGTACATCACTGGTACTGAAATTATGACCCGTATTAGACAGCGGTGGATAATATTGAGTTATGTGATGCCTTCCTTGCGGATTTTCACATTCCTGAGTTTGAGAAGAAGAACATCATTGCATTGAAGGAGATCCAACAAGGTATGGTAGAGAATTGTGCGGGAGTATGACACATGTTTCAAGACTCTCCTATCAGATTTTTCCTATAACATCCATTCGTCATAACATGCTCAGTGGTTCATTGGGGGTTTGATACCACAGTTTAGATGAGCGCTTTCATATAGGACTTTCACGGATCTACGCGAGGCCTTGGAAGCCGCTTTGCGCGCTGAGGCCAAACAGGAGTGTTGACACTAGAGTGAGTCCCTTTTTGGAGGCTCAAATTACTTCCATGGAAAATCAACTTGAGGAGTTAGGTAACACCTCTAACATGGTTGATCTCTATGAGGGCTTTTGTATAGGAAGTTACAAATGTTGGCATATGATTCTTGTCTGAAGACGGTCTACTCTTGTGAATTAAGAAATCATGTTTGTTATAGATCATATGTTATCTGCTGGAATAGATACCATTCTGCCATGTTTTATACTGAATTAAAAATGAAGTAATTCATTTCTTCTTATATTGAATAATGCACTACATGTGGCAATAAGAAACTGATTCAGTTTAAAATATTTCATAGTGTTGTTGCACTCAAACTTGTGCTGCAAATCTTCATAACCTCTGCTGTAGGGTAGCTATACCTTGGATAAATTTCATTGATCCAAGGCATGCTTTTAATTTTTATGATATTATAGTCATCTTGATTGCATTGGACAAATCATGAGATCTCAAAATTCTGGTTGTCTTCGAGTCTCGAGTGATCTCGGTTGCTCCCGTGCTTCCTATGTGATCTTAGATGGTATTCTGATTCTTCTTTGGTAATTTTTATATTGTGATTCCTAGCTATTGCTAAAGGGGACCTAGGTTAATCTATGTTCCTAAGTTGAAATAATATCCTAAGTTACTAAGCTCTTTTATTAATGTGAATGTTAATAAAAAGGAAAAAGGACCTAAGACTAAACCTTAAACATTGCCTAAGGACCTATGTTAGTTCCTAAACCAATGTTGAACCTGGCCTAAATTTTGGCTAACCTAAAGGGGATGGATGGGATGACATGCAAAAGGGAAGGTCGGTAGGCACCAACTGCTAAGAATTTATAAGGAATTGAATGTGTGTTTATCTCTCTGATGTTACCAAATTTGGCGAATGCATGAAAAATAACGTGAGGTCTAATTGGCACCTCTTCCAAAGTGCTAGTTGCATGCATTTTAAAATTTAGTTATAGCCAAACATAAGCTGGTGGTGGCGGGAGAAGTGGAAGGAATGTCAGTCCTATTTAACATTTAATGTTTTTGGTTAATAGCGAAAAAACCGCCTAGGAAGAAGGGAAGTTGGAAAATAAGGATGGTTTCAATTTTCGTTGGATCATTTGGTTTTTGAGAGCTTTAGCTCTACATGTGGTTTTCTCTTCGAACCCTCAGTTAGAATCCATGCATGGTTGTTTTGTCTTTCATAGGGGTGATAGTGATGAAAGTATAACTGTGAAGCTATAAGAGGGAGGAAAATAAGGTTATGAGGAGTTTTGTTGGCATTTTTGTGGAAAGGAATAAGTTGTTGAAGCTCTGCTTGGAGATTTACAGTGAGAAAGTGAAAGCAGGAGCTCTATTGAAAGAGGTTTTAAAACTTGCAAGTGAGGATCACGAGGGACGACGTGCACATCAACGAACGTGCGAACGGCAGCATGAAGAGATCTCGGGAGGAGTGAGCATCAACCGAATGTGCATGCAAAGATTTGAAACATGGGCAGAACCTGGTTAAGCCACAAAACTCTCCTCTATCTCATAAATCAAAATGAGGTGTACATATAGGAGGTGATGAGTAACCCCTAGTGCTGCAATTATGACAACTTTAGTAGAGAGGGGGAGTTACATTCCCAAAATAGAAGTGTAACTCCCAATGACGCATTAACGTGCTGACACACTGACATGTAAGAGAATCTCGTAAACCCCTAAATGACACATGGACCTATGATCTCACCTAAGTGAGATGACTCACCTAATGATGTGGAAAATACACACACCAACACCCCCCCCTTCATCATAACTTAGGATGAGGCGGCAAGTCAGAAATGAAAAATGGGTCCCTGTATAAAGCCTGATGAGGTAACCATGTACAAGAAAAAGATCCCAAGCAGTGAAGGAAAACCCAGTGGGAAAAACATCCACCACAAGAGAACAAAACACTCTCTAATCTAAGAAAGATGCCAAATATGGGTCCCAGCTCTAGACGAGCCTGAAAAGGTACCCATGTACAAAGAGGAAATCTCTCGGAAAGAAGAAGAAGAGAGAAGAAGAGGGAGATGAGATGAATAACGAAGATGCCATGGACGGATCTGAACTCTGCAGCTCTAGGAAGTCTCCCAGAAGAATGTCGATCACGAAATCCTCTGCCTCTGGACTGAAGAAGAGCCACCCGCAACAAACTGTGTGCTTGCCCTTAGGAAGGACAAAATAATGTGTTGGAAGTCTGCCCACTCCGCGAAGGAAACCAAAGGTAACAACATGAAGAACTCTGAGTTTGGTGCACGGAAGTGTGGCATAGGTCTAGTGAGTGAGTGCCAAGGAACCGAAGGTAATGCCACGTGCGTAGAACTGTCAGAGTGAAAAAGAGGAACACCCACAGAAAGGATGTCCAAGTGATGTGAAGGGAACAAAACATCCTCCATAATAGAAAAGGGATCCACAGCTGAGGGTGGATCAATGAAGGTCTCTGGAAAAGTGGAAGTGGTAAGAGTCCCAAAATGGGCACTCCCAACAACGGAGATAATGAACTCCACTGAAACACCTGTAGATGGATGAGGGACCTGTAGAGCATCACAAGTGGACTCTGTGAAAAGATGACTAAGGTCAAGTAGATACTCGTCCCAATGAGGGGGCTCAACAAACAGAAGAGCGATGTTAGATAGGTATGAGTCATCCAATGAAGGCAGAGGAGTGGAAGGGGCCTCGCACAATGGAAGTGGAAAGGAGGTTGGTGTGATGATTGTATGAGGCTGAGTAGGAGACTGATCGATATTTGATGAGATGTGGGATGTTTCAACACTCTCTGGAATAGTGAGAGAAAGAGGAGAAGAGTCCTCTGTAGTACTCTCTACATCAGAACTGGGTGCACAATCCTTGTCATCAGAATTAGAACCAAACGAGTCTATGTCAGTGGAACTGCCATCACATGAAGAAATGGAGGAGATAACTGAATCAACAGTAGCAACAATGACGATAGTATGTGAAAGGTATCCATAGAGGGACTGAAGAATGCTCCAGACACGATGGTGTGGATCTGAGTCTGCCACGTAAAACCAAAGAGAACAAGAGACATGCATCATCATGTGACCAAAAACATGGTCGCAAGAGTTAAGAAAGTCCTCTAGATGATGATGATCAGTGGGTGCAGGAGCTAGCCCAAGCAAGAAGGGTAAAATACCCTCATGGGCAAAGTAACGTTCCATGGAAGCACGCCAAGTTGAATAGTTCCCTCTCCCAGTGAGAAGTGGCAGAGGCTATAAAGCAATCCTACGACGCTCAAGTCTGAAAGGAGCACTCTCCATGATGAAAAAAGCAAGATGTACAAAAGCAAGACGTCGGACTCGGCCGATAATGTGTCTGCGTGTGAAAGCCCAAGAGTACAATCAACCCCCCCAGAATGCGGCACTTTATAAAGTAATGTGTTTTACAAAACTGACAATGTCATCACGTAATGTGTGAGAAATCATGCAACTTTGACTGAAGAAATGCTAAAAAATGAGCTGCAAGTCAAAATTTATGGCATTAAAATGATTCCCGCAACTGATGGAAAATGCCACTAAACGTTGCAAACGCATTAAAAAAGTACACGAGATGGGTGCAAAAGGTATCGTGTGACTACTCGTTGGAAACGACATCAAATTTTACACTTTTTTTTTTCTTGTGAGGGGGGATTAGCCTCCTGCCAACCCCAGACCTTGCCCTCTGTCTTCAATAAGTGTAGGAAGGTCAAATTACAAGCAAAATACAACCTTGCAATTTATTACAATGTCATTTAATAAATGTTTTGCCTCAAAACATTAAAAATGAGGGATTGTTTTGACCTCTAAACAATGCTAAAAGGAATGAGGTGCTAAGACCAAGCTATTTTGATGGCTTTCCATGGCGAGTTGAAGGAGTGGACTCCGAGTTTGAGCAAGGTTCAGCACCAAGTCTGTTTTGCAAGGGTCAGTATAACTGTAAATGAAGCCACGTGTTGTGCAGAGACTGAAGGTGGCTATGCCCAGAACCATAGAGAGAGAGCCATGCATGGTGTAGGGACTAGATGCTGAGTGGTTGAAATGGCTATTGACCAAACTGTTGGCGAGCTGTTGTAGGTCACTGCAGGAGTGGAGGCCCACGTGGAGACCAAATTTTATGAAGCCAAAGGCAAAACCCACGATAAGACGCTACAGAACTATATGGCCACATGTCAGTAAGGTGAAGGGCGGTTGAGCTGTGTAAAAGACGTCTTGTAACCGTTGAGTTTGAATGCAGGTCATAGAGGGATGCGTGCAAAATAGAATGGAAAATGCAGGTTTAGCAGAGACCAGTCTAGCAAGGAACTGTGCTAAGGTGTAACCGCTTTGTAGAACCCCAACAGCTTGTAACAACAGACTGCATACAGGTTGGATTCTAACGCAGGTGGATGTTTGACCACTGTGGAGCTAAGGAGATGCGTGGAAGAAGCTGGAGTGGTTGTAGCGTGGGGGAAGGAAGAACCAACTGAGGCACAGTCGCAATAAACAAGGAACCAAAAGCCAAACAGACACGAGATCAACCAAGGCAGGAAAAGGGCACCCAAATGAATGCAAATACCTTGGAGCACCATGCCCAGCACAATGCCCAGCATGTAAAAGGGAGCTCGGATGCATAGTCAAAATAACCACGAGCTCACAGGTAAAAAAAATGCAGATGTGAATGCAGAACAAGCAGGCTAGAGCCCGAAAATGATCAAACAGGCTTAATTGGTGTTATAGATTTGAGAGAATCACGAAGCAGGGAAGCTTGGCATAACCAACTCTCAAAACCTCAAGACAAAACACTCAAACTCAAATCTAAGCCCTCAAATAGCACCCAAAACTATAAATCACCTCTGAAGACCGCATGCAAATGTTGGAAAACCACGAAAAATGCTGAGGAGTGCACGGATCAACAAGATCTGCTCTGATACCATGAAAGAGGGTTTAAAACCTTCAAGCGAGGATCATGAGGGACGACGTGCACATCAACGGACATGCAAACGACAGCATGAAGAGATCTCGGGAGGAGCGAGCATCAACCGAATGTGCATGTAAAGATTTGAAACATGGGTAGAACCTAGTTAAGCCATAAAACTCTCCTCTATCTCATAGATCAAAATGAGGTGTACATATAGGAGGTGTTGAGTAACCCCTAGTGCTGCAATCATGACAACTCGAGTAGAGAGGGGGAGTTACATTCCCATAATAGAAGTGTAACTCCCAATGACGCACTGACGCACTAACGCGCTGACGCACTGACGCGTAAGAGAATCTCATAATGACCCCTAAATGACACATGGACCTACGATCTCACCTAAGTGAGATGACTCACCTAATGATGTGGAAAACACACACACCAACATCTATTAGGCATGATAGGCCATGTCCATTAAGTCTTTTGCTTTTACTTGAATGCTTCATAAAAACAACTCTGCTCTTTATGGAAACCTTCTGGTTTTGATTTTATGCTTGATTTTTCTTGCTTCTATGGTGTTTGTTTTGTTTCTCTAGATGAAAATTGGTTCTTCTTTATTGCGTGGGAAAATGAATCTAGAAGTGTTGATTTGTAGAAGTTATGCTAACTTGTTGTATTCGAACCTTCATGATTTATGAAATGAGTATGTATTGATTATTTGAGTGAATAAATACATATGTTGAAGGTTGTATACACCATAATAGTAGTTCAGTTTTGTTGAAATCCATAGATTTAACTTGCATGCTCTAAATATTGTTGTCACTGGAAACTTGCTTGAAAGGTCCTTCATTTTGGCATTATCGTGTGTTCTTCATTTTGTCTGGTTGCTCGACGATGACAGTAGATACCCTTTATTTATTTGATTCCCTTGTTCAGGAACTATATTTTATTGTGGGTATACGGTTGTTTAGATCTGGGGTTTACTTATGTTTTGGTTCTTTCCCTGAATTGGAATAGTTGGAATCTCTGAGTTCTTAAATCTCTTTGCTATTACCATTCGGGTTGGGAGAAAATAAATGCTCGCCTTGAGCTTGAAATGTGTTATCTTAACTCCTTTGTTGAAACTTGAAAGAATTGAAGTATGTTCAAATGAAGTTGAATAGGGAAGAAGATCAGTTGAATGTTTTTAGTTCTTCTCTATTTTGTGTTTACTTTTATTTCTTTGTAAACCCACTTTGGGATTTTGGGTTCCATAACAGATCTTTTGATCTGGGAAAGTTTTCCTTAATCGATGATGAATGCTTAACCCATGTTAATGGGAGGTTGCTTGAATGACCTATCTACCTTCTTATTGGATGTTTGTAAGTTCGGTGGAGATTGGTTACGAACTCATTATGGGTTGCTCTCCCTTCTTTTCATGACTAAGTTACTTGGAACTAAGGCAAATCAATTGTTAATTAATTTGTATGCGGGTATAGGGATAATATCTTCTGTAGGAGAAAGAGCTATCTGGAAGGACTATTGAGTGTCATGTTTCCATTATTTTTTGAGTGATTTGTTAATAATTACCCAATTCTGGGCTATATTGGTATCTTTGGTAAGATCTTGATGATCTTGACGATCTTTATGATCTTAAGTGGATTTAGCCTCTTTACTGAGCTTGAATTATTCATGATTTTCTGATGGAATATAATTTTGTTTTGTCTGTTAATTCCTTCATCGATTTTGATGTTCTCTTGAAATAGTAAAACAATATACATATTATGATAGGTAGATTTGTATATCTAGTATCACTTCTTGAAAAGTTAGAACTGGTTGAATGGAGGATCTTATTTTGGAAATTGAATGATAAGGTAAAGTTAGGATGAATTATAAGTTCCCCCTTTATTTAATTCTTTTGTTTGATTTGTAGTATGTTAAAAAGAGTTTTATAATGATAAGTTAGCATGAACTATGTTGATTAATTACTCCTTACTTAATCCTTACATATAGAATCTTTAAACTTTTATCTCCTTCTTGGATATAATTTTGTAAAGTCTTTTGTTTATCTTGTTTGTGTTTTGGAACTTTTTCATAAACAATAGGGTTCTTTGTATGAAAAAGTTAGATAAAACCACAAATTTTTAATGATTTAGTGCTTATCATGCTCAGTTCAAATGAACTAACCCATGCTAACAATTGTGCAGATGTATTTCATAAAAGATGAAATGAGAAAGACCTATAAAAAGTTACATGTGTTTTACTAAAGGAAATTTTTTCTTTATTATGATGATTATGTGGTGTCATTACTTGAGATGTACTTTTGTTAGAAAATGAAAGATGTGAATAAAACTAGTTTAATATTATTTTTATGACACTTTGTAATATCTGGAATTAATTATGTAATCCGTGAATTGATCACTCCTCTTTAAAGAATAAATGGTTTGATGATTGTTGAATACTATTTTACTGTAATACCTTAATTGGCATAAATTGGGATGTATTATTAAGTAATATCCTAAATGAAGGAGGGTAGTTTATATATTTAAGTGTTGTGAAATTTGGATTGAGGATCTGAAATATTAGTAAGTTTATTTTCACATAAAAGAGATGCAACTAATAAGTTGGCACTCTTAAATATACCCTTAAAACTATAAAAAGGAATTGTGATTGAATATCATAGATACATATATGTGTATGAAATCTTGGTTGTAATTGAAAACATATGTTATCTGTTTTCATTATTGGACATTAGTCCTTGATATGGGAAAAAGGACAATTTCCATGAAATCAATCATAGACACTTAACTGAAGGATCTTGTTAAAGTGTTATGAATATAATAAAAGAATGGCTAAATGTGTTCTTCCTTAGGAAGATTTTCTTTAATCAAAATATGGAATGCTTAAAAAGGACTTAAATAGAATTTAAAATTCATCTTCATGAAGTCTAAATTAAAGGTTTATAAAGTAAACTTGTCTAAACTAAGGCTGAAATAACAAAGGATCTAATGAACACACTTTCATAACCTCAACATCAATCATGTCATTATATGATACAAGTTGTTTCATTTAAAGACAAACTTAAACATGTAATTAAAAGGATTGGAAGAAAATTATACCTACATACCTACTTCACATGTACCTTCGACTTGTAGCCTAATAGGTTAAATGATGCTAGTTGAATCTTTAAGCGTTGTTATCAGTAATCTTTAATGACAATGATTAAATGGGTTAATAAACTTGTAATCATAAGGTATGTTAGTTTAGTTAAGAAAACTCAATTGGTTGTTGGTACACATCAACTGCAGCATATTACCTTCGTAATGACAAAATTCTTTACGAGGATACTAGGATGCAGTTCATATGTCTCAACACCCCACATAGTTTGTTTAACTTGATTGACATAAGTGTAAGGACTGGATCATGGTTCTACCCTATACAGGGATAAGAACATGATCTAGTGTTGAGGTCAACTCATGTTGACTTAGGATAACTAGACACACCCAATCGACGTAAATCGATTGAGTATGTCTATGTACCCTTAGTCACCACGAGTAGTCTTCCACACTAGTGCATGTTGCTAACCTTGTCTAGTGTGAAACCTTGAATCAGATTGGACTAACAGAATGTCAAGAAAGACCACTCTAGATAAAAAAACAAGTGTGGTGAGGGACTTATTCCATTTGACGAGTATGTCGTCTAGGAATGTAAACATGATAAACATGTTTAAAAACTTTGGCCAAAGTATCGCAAGTTGTTGGTTGCATTTGTCCTATGTCACCTAGTCTAAGATGTGGGATTTCAGATGAATATATGGTAGACAAATATTCAGATAAGCATCTTAGATAGAACACTTGGGTGCCCCTAAAAAGGGTAAAAGAAACCAAGTATACATTGTGTATACACATTATTGAGTTAACATGAGAGATCAGTTTAATACTGAGTCATGAAATGAGAGATCGTTGTTTCACCGAGTCATTTACAACTGCATATGGTTTTCTGTTATGAGATGGATTGACATTGGAATGTGTGTTCTAAATTATATTAATTTAGAATAGAGAACATTAAGTATGATAGAAATAAAATAATCTTTTTTTATTTCTAAAGTCTTAAAATGGGAATGTTACATCTTGGTATCAGAGCTGAAGGTTATAGCTCTTGGACCTATTGAGTCCATAATTTGATAAAAACTTAATTTTCTTGTTAACATAAAATGGTTAAACAAGGGGAGGTAGCTGTAAAATAACCCACCTCCATGTGGAGAAGCAACTACCGTACAAAAACTTGACGAGATTCTTGCTGCCCTATTGGACACAAGAGATCATCTAGTTGTACTTGAATAACAAGTTATGGGTAATGAAGAGGAGGAAGAAGATGTTGGTAATAACAATCAACCATCTCTTGGTAATAATTTCAATATTGGAAATTTGGGCATTGATAATAACAATGTAGCAGATAATAATGTTGCAAATGCAAACGTAAATGTACCCAATCAGCCTGAAAATAAAAAGGCAAGATTAGCAGTCTGAACTCACAAATGACATAAAAAGGATAAGTCCACCTAATTTTGATGGCACTACACTGGGGGATGGAGCTGATAACTAGCTCAACGAAATGAAGAAGTACTTTGTAATAAGGAACTTCTCAGAGGAAACTAAAGTAGTATGGGAGATTATCATCTTTCCCATGAGGCATCCTCCTGGTGGGACAACCATAAGGTTGAACTAAACATTGATGAATCAAGCATCACTTGGGATCAATTTAAGAATTATTTTAGGCAAAAATTGGCTACCAAAACTCTATTATGATAAGAAGATGACTGAATTTGAGAACTTAATTTAAGGAAAGTTAGTCTGTAACAGAGTACTGGGAGAGGTTTACTAAACTTCTTAAGTACGTGCCTCAGTATCAAACTGACGAGAAGTTCAGGATATGAACATTTATTATGGGATTAAACCCTATCATAGGGGGTGAGGTAGATGTTCACATCCCAACCACCATGGAAGGGGTTGTAGAAAAATCCATTCAGACAGGAATAAAAATTAAAAGTAATTTCTACCCATAAGGAAGAGAATAGAAAGAAAATTCCTAATTCTTCTTCATCTCTTACACCCAAAAAGGGGGCATGGAAAAATTTTGGTACCAAAAATAATTTTCTTGTTGATAACAGTAAGAAAACAACAACAAATAAACCTGTTGCAAATGTTTGAAACAACTTCGTTAAGAACAATAATAATGGAAAAAAGTCCTATGGAGGAAAAAACAACAATTTCAAGGACTGGAAATAAATTTGAACCTAAAAGAGGACCTGTACTGGGAACTGGCTATTTCTAGGAACTATGGAAAGACTACCATTACTAGTAAAAATAAGTGCACCTCTAAGGAAGGATGACTAAACAATTAGACCAACATAAGATACATGATGTGCAGTTGATAAATAAAGTTGAAAAGCAAGTTACGCCTATAGGAAGTGCAACAAGTAAATTATTTGGTATACCTACTTCCTAGAATAATTTTTTCATAATGTGTGTGCAGCTATTCTAAATGATTTATTCTAGTAAATTAGTTAAGCAAAAGATAAAAATAAAACAGCCTAGGACAAATAATGGAAAAATACCTTTTGGTTTGACTGTACTCATTATGGAAATAATATCTGTCCATACTGTTAATAAGTTTGTACTTTTTGGAGCAGTTCTAGATTTTAAAACCTAGTTTTTCCACATGAAATTGAATATTTATATTGCTCCTTTGGGGTCTTATGATGTCTATAATAGGTGTTAACTGACTTGCTGAACATAAATCCATCAAAAGTTGATTAAGTGTCTTGCACCTAAGAATGTACATGAAGATTCAGAAAGCTTCATGGGGCTTATTGGTTACTATAGAAATTTCAGTTAAGGATTTTTCAAAAGTCATTGCACTTAATAACATCATTACAAAAGAAAGATGCTGAAATTTGTGTGGAGTGATAAATTATGAAACATTAGAATTTAAAACTCTTCAAGGATCAATTAACATCTACACCTATTTTGGTTGTACCTGATCTAAATGGAAACTTCATGATTAGTTATAGATGCTTCCAGAGAAGGACTCAGAGGTATTCTATTACAAAATGAACATGTTATAGGATATGAGAGCAAAAAACTCAAGTTACATGAGTTGAATTATGTTCCCCATGACCTAGAGCTTGCTGCCATAGTTCATGCACTTCAAGTATGGAAACATTATCTTTTAAGAAGACCTTTTGAATTAAAGACTGGTCATCTTGGGCTGAAGTATATTTTCACTTAGCCAAATCTGAATGCAAGACATCGAAGATGGTTAGAGTTTTTGTCACAATATGATTTTGACATAAGTTATATAAAAGACAAAGAAAATAGAATGGAAGATGCACTAATTTGATAGGAAACATATTTATGCACTTATAAATTTGAGAACTCAGTTTAAGGATGAGGTAAAAAGTATCATGGAATCTGATTTTTACTTTCAGCAGGTAAAAACAACACTTGTTGCAGATCCAAATGACGTAAATATAAAGGTTTTCACTTCGATAACAAAGGAATTTTGAGATATGATAATCAGGTGTATAATACCTTCAGGAAATGAGTTAAGGAAAAAGTTGATGATTTTTGGAATTTCATAATTCACCTTACTCAGGACATCTCGGTATTACAAAAATGCTTACTGATGTAAAACAAAATATTTTTGGAAAGGGATGAAGAAAGACATAACTGATTTTGTGACACACTATGCTTGGAATGTCAACGTGTTAAGGCTGAGCATATGCACCCAACTAGTTTATTGTATCCTCATAGCATACCACAATATAAGTGGATGAAGGTAATTATCATGGATTTTTTTCAAGGGCTGTCTATGTCAAGAAATAAACATGATGTTATTTTAGTTATTGTTGATAAACTGACAAAAGTAGCACATTTTATTGTTGGTAATCTTAAGGATGATTCACATGTTTTAGCAAAAATTATTTATACAATGAAATTTTCAGATTACATGGAGTACCTGAATTGATTATATCTGATAGAGACCCTAGAATGACATCTCAATTTTGGAAAATGAGCTTAATGCAGCCTTAGGAACAAAACTAAATTTTAGTTCCGCATACCATCCATGGAAACAGATGGTCAAACTGAGAGAGTTAATCAGGTTTTGGAAGATATGTTACGAATGTACTGCATGGATTCAACAAGTACAAATGGGAAGAATACCTTCCTTTAGTTGAATTCACTTACAATAATACATATCATGCCTCTTTGAAAATGGCACCTTTCGAAGCATTATACAGAAGGAAATGCAAAACTCAGTTAGTTGGGATAACATTGAAGACAGAGAGGTAATTGGACCTGAAATCCTTACTGAAATGGAACAACAAGTTAAAATGATTCATGAACATTTAAAAGAAGCTGCAGATAGGCAGAAAAGTTATGCAGATCTAAAAAAGGGTTGATAAGAAATTTGAACTTGGTGAAAAGGTTTTTTTACATGTTAAGCCTAAAAAGAGTTCTATAACCTTTAGCAAGGCAACCAAATTATCACCTCGTTATGTGGGACCTTTCGAGATTGTTGAAGTAATCAATCATGTAGCTTATCATTTAGCATTACCCCCTACTTTGTCATGAATGCATGATGTTTTCCATATTTCTTTACTTAAGAAATACGTTTTAGATTTATCACATGTGTTAAATTGGGATTCCTTGCAGGTCCAAGACCCATGAATAATCATGGTTGAACCCATAAGAGTGCTGGAAACTCACCAGTTGCACTTGTGAAATCATGAAATTAGTCAATGCAAGGTTCAGTGGGACCAGTTTAATGAAGAAAGTGCAACATGGGAAAACCTTGAGGACATGAAAATTATTTTTCCTCATTTATTTGAACAGAATTAGTTCTAATGATTGATAAAAATTAAAGAACTTTGTTTTTAAATTATCAATAATTCTTCCAGTTTTGGGCAGGTACTATATTCATTAGTATTGGAACAACTATTTAATGTTGTAATAAATTATGAAAATTTGAATTTCTCAAATCTGGTTTTTGTTTGTGAACTTATGGATGAAAGAACTATAATTATGATTATTTTTCTTGTTTGAGAATGTGGACTAAGTTAATCATCAGGATGATGATGATTTTTAGGAGGGAGGTATGTAACACCTCTAACATGGTTGATATCTATGAGGGCTTATGTATTGGAAGTTGCAAATGTTGACATATGATTCTTGTCTAAAGACGGTGTACTCTTGTGAATTAAGAAATCATGTTTGTTGTAGATAATATGTTATCTGCTGGAATAGATACCATTCTTCCATGTTTATGTTGAATTAAAAATGAAGTAATTCATTTCTTCTTATGTTGAATAATTCACTGCATGTGGAAATAAGAAATTGATTCAGTTTAAAATAATTCATAGTTTTGTTGCACTAAAACTTTGCTTCAATCTTCATAACCTCTACTGCAGGATAGTTATACCTTGGATCAATTTAAGTGATCCAAGGCATGCTTTTAATTTTATGACATTATGGTCATCTTGACCGAGCTGAACAGATCATGGGATCTCATAAACTCTAGTTGTCTTGGAGTCTCAGGTGATCTCTTCTTCTCCCATGCTTCGTATGCAATCTTGGATGGTATTCTGATTCTTCTTTAGTAAGTTTTATATGCAATTCCTAGCTATTGCTAAAGGGACCTAATTAATCTATGTTCCTAAGTTGTAATCCTATCCTAAGTTACTATGCTCTTTTATTAATGTGTGATGTTAATATTAAAGGAAAGACCTAAGACTAAACCTTAAACATTTAACCTAAGGACCTAAGTTAGTTCCTAAACTAATGTTTGAACCTAACCTAAAGTTTGGGCTAACCTAAGGGGGATGGGATGACATGTAAAAAGGGAAGGTCAGTGGCACCAACCTCAATGTATTTATGAGGATTTAATGGGCATTAAAAATTCTATTTAAGCCAAATTTGGTGAATGCATGAAAGAATAATGTGAGGTTTGAGTTGGAACCTCTGCCAAAGTGTTAGTTGCATGAAATTTTAAATTTAGTTATAGCCAAACATAAGTTGGTGGTGGTGGGAGAAGTGGAAGGACTGTCAGTCCTATATTTGACATTTAATGTTTTTGGTAATGGCAAAGAAACCACCTAGGAAGAAGGGAAGTTGGAAAAAAGAATGGTTTTGGTTTTGTTTTGATCATTTGGTTTTTGTGAGCTTTAGCTCTGCATTTGGTTTTCTCTTCGAACCCTCAGTTTGAATCCTTGCATGTTGTTTTTCCTTCATGGTGGTGATAGTGATGAAAACACATTGTGAAGCTATAAGAGGAAGGAGAAGAAGGTTCTGAGGAGTTTTTTTGGCATTTTTCGTGGAAAGGAATAAGTTGTTAAAGCTCTGCTTGGAGATTTATAGTGAGAAAGTGAAGGCAAGAGCTCTATCAGGCATGATAGGCCCTATCCATTAAGTCTTTTTATTTTACTTAAATGCTTCATAAAAACAACTCTTCTCTTTGTGAAACCTTCTGATTTTATGTTTGATTATTCTTTCTTCAATGGTGTTTGTTTTGTTTCTTTGGATGCATAACTAGTTCTTGTGAGTTGGGTGAAAAACAGAAATATGGAAGTGTGAATTTTAATACTCCTATGCTATCTTGATTGTAATTCAAACCTTCTTTTATACTGAAATGAGTCTGTATTTGTTCTCTGACTGATGGAAAAATTATGCTGAGAGGTTGTATATGCTTAACAATAGCATGGTTTTGTTGAAATCCATATATTTTTAACTTGTATGCTTTCATTGTTGTTGTCATTTGAATCTAGCTTGAAGGGAGTATTCATCATTTTTGGAGTTTGTGTTCTTTGGTTTTACTGGTTTCTTGATGATTCAGGAACCATTATTATTTGATTCACTTGATTTTGGGACTGTATTTTTTATCACGGGTATATAGTTGTTTAGATTTGATTACTTATGATTTGGTCCTTTTCCCATGAACTGGTAATTCTTCTGTAAAATTTGTGTTCATTCAGATTGGTAAAATACTTATTTGGTATTGAATCAAGTACCATTCATTTTGTATGAATGAAAAACTTACCTTCGATAAGTTGTATAAATGAATTCATTGTGAAAGTTTTAGTTGTTCTATTTTGTGTGTATTTATTTCTTTTTGTAAACCCACTCTGGACTTTTGGGTTTCCTTAACAGATCTTTTGATATGGGAAATTTTTCTCTGAATGGTTGATTCTTGATGAACTCTTAACTGAAAGGAATTTTTGAATGGTTTATCTACCTTCTTGTTGGATGGTTTGTAAGTTTTGTGGAGACTGGTTTTGAATTAGGTTATGGGTTGCTCTTCTTCTTTTTTTCACTGAGTTATTTCTAATGAATGAAAGTTCATTTGTTAATTGGTTTTAATTCGTGTATAGGTGATTTTACTCTTTTTAGGAAGAAGGACAAAACTATTTTAGGACTCTTTAAATGTCTTGTTTATGTTCTTTCACCTGAGAGATTCATTAATTATTACCCAATTCTGGGGCTATGTTGGTGTTGGTAGGATCTTGATGATCTTAAGTGGATTTCCCAAGTTTTTTAACACTTGTTGTGCGTTACTCTTGAGGAAGTCTGTTCTCTTATCTTTTCGTCCATCCTTGCATATGAGTAATGGTAACTCTTCCTCAGATTGAATACTGAATGTTTAATGAACTTCAATCTCACTCTGTTTCTTTGAATTGTTTCATAGAAGGAAGTTTGGAACTTTTTTTATAATATTGGGTTGTTCCTCTGGAGGTTTCTGAAAAATTGCTTAGCTTTAAATTCCATTTCAACCCTTGTGTCTCAAATCTTAGTGTTCTTTTGACCTTAAGAAAATGGTTATAGAGTCTCTTGAAGACATTCCTTGTGAAGGTATTGAGTCTTGTGCTTATTATGAACTTTATCATTCATTCTACCCCTTTCTAGATTTGATAGCGTTTAAGTCGAAACTTATTGTGGTTATTAAATGGTAGATTGGTCCTTCTTTTGGCTTATGTTCATTTCTATAAAAGTGTAGTTGTTAGGACTGTAGAGTGTTAGTTATGATTGCTTCTTTGATTTGAACTTGTAAATTAAATCACTCAGGTATTTTAGGATGTTCATATTACGATTGAGCTATCTTGTTTTTTATAATTAGGATTAAGTGAACTTTCTTACCTGGGTTAAGAACATTGAAGAAATAATCCTTTAATCAATCCAATTTAGATTCTTTGCTGAGCTTGACATATTTATGTTTAGTCCTGATAGAATATAGTTTTTTTTTGAATTAATTCCTTCATTTGATTATTAAATGAAATATCAAAACAATTTTCTATTCTAAAAAGTAGTTTGTATATCTTACGTATTACTTCTTGAAAAGTTAGAACTAATTTGAGTTGAGGAACTTAATTTGGAACTTGAATGAGAAGGTAAATTTAGGATGGGGAAATATGAATTTCCTTTCTTTATTACTGTTATTTGATTTCTAGCATGTTGAAAAGTTTTATGATGAAAGGTTAGGGTTTAACTATGATGATTAATTAGTCCTTACTTATCCATTACTTATAGAAACTTTAATCATTTCTCTCTCCTTCTTGGTTGTAATCTTTTAGGGAAAAATCCTTTATTTTTATTGTTTGTGTTTTTAGAATTGTTTCATAAACAACAGGGTTCTTTTTATGAAACAGTTAGATAAAAGCACAACATTTTAATGATATAGTGCTTATCATGCTCAGTTCAAATGAACTGACCCATGCTAACAATTGTGTAGATGGATTTCGTAAAAGATGAAAGGAGAAATACATATAGAAAGTTACATTTGTTTTACTAAAATAAATTGTATCTTTATTATGATGATTATGTGGCCTCATTACTTGAGATGTACTTTTCTCAAAAAATAAAGTTGTAATAAAACTAGTTTTATATTACTGTTATGACACTTTGTAATCTCTGAATTACTTTTGTAATCAGTGAATGGATCACTCCTTTTGATGAACAATTTATTTGTTGATTGTTGAATATTACTTGATTATATTACCTTCTTTGGCATAAATTGGATGTATTATTGAGTAATATCTAAATGTAGGAGGGAATTTTATATACTTAAGTGTTATGGAATTTGGTTTGAGGAATCTGAAATATTAGTTGGTTTATATTCACATAAAGAGATGCAACTAATAAGTTGACACTCTCATATAGATCCTTAAAACAATATAAAGGAATTATGATTGAATGTGTATGTGTGTGTGTGTGTGTGAATGTCTGTGTGTGTTGATGTGCATAAATTCTTGTGTATTTGAAACATATGTAAATCTGTTTTCATAATTGGACATTAGTCCTTGATGTAGGAAAAAGGATATTTTCCTTGAAATCAATCATAGAGACTTAATGAAAGATCTTGATAAAGTGTTATGAATATAATGGGAGAATGGTTGAATGTGTTATTCATTAGGAAGATTTCTTTAATCAAATTATGGAATGCTTAAAAATGAATTAAATGGGATTTAGACTTCATCTTCATGAAGTCTAAAATAAAGGTTTATAATGAACTTTTTAAGCTAAGGTTGAAATAAGAAAGGACCTAATGAACACACTTTCATAACTCTAAGATTAATCATGTCATTATATGATACAAGTTATTTCATTTAAAGACAAACTTAAACATGTAATTGAAAGGTTAGGAATCAGATTTTACCTGCATACCTACCTCACATGTAACTTCAACTTGTAACCTTATAGGTTAAATGATGCTAGTTGAATCTTTAAGCGTTGTTGTAATTAATCTTTAATGAAATGATTAAATGGGTTAATAAACTTATAATCTAAGGTATGTTAGTCAGTTGAGGAAACTCAGTTGGATGTTGGTACACATCAACTGTAGCGTAGTACCTTCGTAATGATAAGAGTCATTACGAGGATACTATGATGCAGTTGATATGTCTCAACACCCCACATAGTTTGTTTAACTTGATTGACATAAGTGTAAGAATGGATCACGGTTCTACCCTATACAGGGATAAGAACATGATCTAGTGTCGAGGTCAACTCATGTTGACTTAGGATAACTAGACACACCCAATCGACGTAAGTCAATTGAGTATGTCTATGTACTCTTAGTCACCACGAGTAGTCTTCCACACTAGGGCATGTTGCTAACCTTGTCTAGTGTGAAACCTTGAATCAGATTAAACTGACAGAAGTCAGGAAAGACCACTCTAGATAACAGAACAAGTGTGGTGAGGGACTTATTCCATTTGACGAGTATGTCGTCTAGGAATGTAAACATGATAAACATGTTTAAAATCTTTGGCCAAAGTATCACAAGTTGTTGGTTGCATTTTCCTATGTCACCTAGTCTAAGATGTGGGATTTAGATGAATATCGGTAACAAATATTTAGATAGGCCTCTTAGATAGAACACTTGGGTACCCCTAAAAAGGGTAAAAGAAACCAAGTATACGTTGTATACACATTACTGAGTTAACATGAGAGATCAGTTTAATACCGAGTCATGAAATGAGAGATCGGTGTTTCACCGAGTCATTTATAGCTACATATGGTTTTTTGTTATGAGATGGATTGGCATTGGAATGTGTGTTCTAAATTATATTAATTTAGAACAGAGAACATTATGTATGATAAAAAATTTCCCTTGTTTCTAAAGTCTTAAAATGGGAATGTTACATCTTGGTATCAGAGCTGAAGGTTGTAGCTCTTGGACCTATTGAGTCCATAATATGATAAAAAACTTAATTTTCTTGCTAACAAAAAATGGTTAGAACAAGGGGAGGTACTACAAATAACCCACCTCTAGGTGGAGAAGCAACTACTGCACAAAAACTTGATGAGATTCTTGTTGCCCTATTGGACACAAGAGATCGTCTGGTTGTACTTGAACAACAAGTTATGGGTAATGAGGAGGAAGAAGATGTTGGTAATAACAATCAACCACCTCTTGGGGACAAATCAATATTGGAAATTTTGGCATTGATAATAACAATAGTAGATAATAATGTTGCAAATGCTAATGTAAATGTACTAAGTCAACCTAAAAATAAAAAGGCAAGATTAGCAACTAAACTCACAAATGACATAAAAAGGATAAGTCCACCAAAGTTTGATGGCACTACACTGGGGGATGGAGCTGAGAACTGGCTCAATGAAATGGAGAAGTAATTTGCAATAAGGAACTTCTCAGAGGAAACTAAAGTAGTATGGGGAGCTTATCATCTTTCCCATGAGGCATCCTCCTGGTGGGACAGCCATAAGGTTGAACTAAACATTGATGAATCAAGCATCACTTGGGATCAATTTAAGAATTATTTTAGGAAACGTTGGCTGCCAAAACTCTATTATGATTAGAAGATGATTGAATTTCAGAACTTAATGTCAGGGAAAGTTAACTGTAACAGAGTACTGGGAGAGGTTTACTAAACTTCTTAAGTACGTGCCTCAGTATCAAACTGACGAGAAGTTCAGGATACGAAAATTTATTATGGGATTAAACCCTATCATAGGGGGTGAGGTAGATGTTCATAGCCCAACCACCATGGAAGGGGTTGTAGAAAAATCCATTCGACAGGAACAAAAATTAAAAGTAATTTATGCCCATAAGGAAGAGAATAGAAAGAAAATTCCTAATTCTTCTTCATCTCTTGCACCCAAAAAGGGGGCATGGAAAAAGTTTGGTACCAAAAATAAATTTGTTGCTGATAACAGTAAGTAAACAACAACAAATAAACCTACTGCAAATGTTCGAAACAACTTTGTTAAGAAATAATAATAATGGACAGAAGTCCTATGGAGGACAGAACAACAATTTCAAGGCTGGAAATAAATTTGAACCTAAAAGAGGACCTATAGGGGGCTGCTACAACTATGGAAAACATCATTATACAAATCAGTGCCCTCTAAGGAAGGATGAAAACAATCAGACAACATAAGATACATGTTGCAGTAGCTGATAAACAAACAAGTTACACCTATAGAAGTGCCAGGTAAATTATTTGGTATGCCTGTTACTATAATTTTTGATACTAGAGCTACTGAATGCTTTATTTCTAGTAAATTAGCTTCAAAACTAAAAATAAAATGTTGGAATAATGGAAAAATCTTGGACTGTTCATTATGGAAATAATGTTGTTCCATACTGTTAGTAAATGTCTTTTTGGAGCAGTCCTAGACTTTCCTAGTTTTTCCACTGAAGTTGATCTTTATGTTGCTCCTTTGGGGTCTTATGATGTCATAATAGGTGTTAACTTGCTTGCTGAACATAAAGCAAAAGTTGATTGTTTTGAAAAACACATTAGTTGTCTTGATGATCTACAAAAAACATCAGACATCCAAGGGGTAAAACAAGAAATTTCAGTTAGAAAGTGTTAGCTATGCAACTTAAAAAGGCCAAAAACAAAGGTTGCACCTTGTATGCAGTAAAAATTTCTGAAACAACTAAAGGGGATAGTGATTTCTTGGAAAAAATCCGATTGTTAAGAGATTTCAATGATGTGTTTTTGAAAGAACTACCCGTTCTTCCACCCAAATGAGAGTTTGAATTCACAATTGAAATCAAACCGGGAACTGAGCCTATTTCCAAGGCACCTTATCGAATGACTACCATTGAACTGGTAGAGCTTAAGGCACAATTATAAGAACTGTTGTCTAAGGGTTTGATAAGACCGAGTGTCTCACCTTGGGGAGCACCGATAATTTTTGTGAAAAAGAAAGATGTAACACTTAGACTGTGTATTGATTATAGGATGTTAAACAAAGAAACAATCAAAAAAAGATATCCACTTCCTAGAATTGATGATCTATTCGATCAGATATGCTTGGTGCATTGGTATATTCTAAGATAGATCTTCATTCTGGGTATCACCAGTTAAGAATTAAAGACAAAGATATTCATAAAACAACCTTTAGAATAAGGTACATACATTATGAATTTATAGTTTTACCTTTCGGTTTGACAAATGCACCTGTAAATTTTATGAATTTAATGAATAATATATTTCAAGAATACCTGGACAAGTTTGTACTTGTATTCTTGGATGATATTCTTATCTATTCTAAAAGCATTGATGAGCATCATGAGCATTTGAAAATAGTACTTGAAATCTTAAGAAAGAGAAGGTTATATGGCAAGTTGTCCAAATGTTCTTTTAATGAAACAGAAGTGCACTACCTTAGGACATGTCATAAGTAAGGATGGAATAACAGTTGATCCATCAAATATTTTTTCCATAACTGACTGGCCTGCAACTAAGAATGTACATGAAATCAGAAGCTTCATGGGGCTTGTTGGTTACTATATAAAATTTGTTAAGGAATTTTCAAAAGTCTCTACACTAATAAATCATTACAAAAGAAAGATAAGAAATTTGTGTGGAGTGATAAATGCGAATCAACATTTAAAACTCTTAAGGATCAATTAACATCTACACCTATTTTGGTTGTACTTGATCTAAATGGAAACTTTACAGTAGTTATAGATGCTTCCAGAGAAGGACTCGAAGGTATTTTGTTACAAAATGAACATGTTATAGCATATGAGAGTAAAAAACTCAAGTTACATGAGTTGAATTATGCTCCCCATGACCTAGAGCTTGTTGTCATAGTTCATGCACTTCAAGTATGGAGACATTATCTTTTAGGAAGACCTTTTGAATTAAAGACTGATCATCTTGGGCTGAAGTATATTTTCACTCAGCCAAATCTGAATGCAAGACAACGAAGATGGTTATAGTTTTTGTCACAATATGATTTTGACATAAGTTACATAAAAGGAAAAGAAAACAGAGTGGCAGATGCACTAAGTCGTAGGAAACATATTTCTACACTTATAAATTTGAGAACTTAATCTAAAGATGAGGTAAAAAGTATCATGGAATCTGATTTTTACTTTCAGCAGGTAAAAACAACACTTGCTGCAGATCAAAATGACGTAAGATATAAAGGTTTTCACTTCGATAACAAATGAATCTTGAGATATGATAAGCGGGTGTATGTACCTTCAGGAAATGAGTTAAGGAAAAATTTGATGATGGAATTTCATAATTCACCTTACTCAGGACATCCCGGTATTACGAAAATGCTTGCTAATGTAAAACAAAAATATTTTTGGAAAGGGATGGAGAAAGACAACTGATTTTGTGACACACTGCTTGGAATATCAACATGTTAAGGTTGAACATATGCACCCAATTGGTTTATTGTATCCTCATAGCATACCACATATAAGTGACAGGTAATTAGCATGGATTTTGTTCAGCGGCTTCCTATGTCAAGAAATAAACATGATGTTATTTTAGTTGGTGTTGATAAACTGACAAAAGTAGCATATTTTATTGTTGGTAATCTTAAGGATGATTCACATGTTTTAGCAAAAATATTTATGCATGAAATTTTCAAATTACATGGAGTACCTGAATTGATTATATCTGATAGAGACCCTAGAATGACATCTCAATTTTGGCAAAGGTTATATACAGCCTTAGGAACAAATCTGAATTTTAGTTCCGCATACCATCCGGAAATAGATGGTCAAACTGAGAGAGTTAATCAGGTTTTGGAAGATATGTTACAAACGTACTGCATGGATCAACAATACAAATGGGAAGAACACCTTCCTTTAGTTGAATTTGCTTACAATAATACATATCACGCCTCTTTGAAAATGACAGCTTTCAAATCATTGTATGGAAGGAAATGCAGAACTACAGTTAGTTGGGATAACATTGAAGACAAAGAGGCAATTGGACCTGAAATCCTTACTAAAACGGAACAACAAGTTAAAATGATTAGTGAACTTTTAAAAGAAGCTATTGATAGGCAGAAAAGTTATGCATATCAGAAAAAGGTTGAGAAGAAATTTGAACTTGGTGAAATGGTCTTTTTATGTGTTAAGCCTAAAAAGAGTTCTATAACCTTTGGTAAGGCAACCAAACTATCACCTCGTTATGTGGGACCTTTTGAGATTGTTGAAGCAATCAATCTTGTAGCTTATCGTTTAACATTACCCCATGCTTTGTCATGAATGCATGATGTTTTCCATATTTCTTTGCTTAAGAAATATGTTTCAGATTTATCACATGTGTTATATTGGGATTCCTTAAGGTCCAAGACCCAGGAATAATCGTGGTTGAACCCATAAGAGTGCTGGAAACTCACCAATTGCAATTATGAAATCATGAAATTAGTCAATGCAAGGTTCAGTGGGACTAGTTTAATGAGGAAAGTGCAACATGGGAAAACCTTGAGGACATGAATTTTTTTTCCCTCATTTATTTGAACATAATTAGTTTTGATGATTGATAATAATTAAAGACTTGTTTTTAAACTATCAATAATTCTGCCAATTTTGGGTAGGTACTATATTTATTAGTACTGGAACAACTATTTAATGTTGTAATAAACTATGAAAAAATTGAATTCTCAAATCTGGTTTTTGTTTGTGAACTTATGGATGAAAGAACTATAATTATGATTATTCTTCTTGTTTGAGAAAGTGGACTAATTTAATCATCGGGATGATGATGCTTTTTAGGAGGGAGGTATGTAACACCTCTAACATGGTTAATCTCTATGAGGGATTCTTTATAGGAAGTTGCAAACATTGACATATGATTCTTGTCTGAAGACGGTGTACTCTTGTGAATTACGAAATCATGTTTGTTGTAGATCATATATTATCTGCTGGAATAAATACCATTATGTCATGTTTATGCTGAATTAAAAATGAAGTAATTAATTTCTTCTTATGTTGAATTATGCACTACATGTGGAAATAAGAAATTGATTCAGTTTTTAAAAAATCATAGTTTTTTTGCACTCAAACTTGTGTTGCAGTCTTCATAACTTATGCTACAGGGTAGCTATACCTTGGATAAATTTAAATGATCCAAGACATGCTTTTAATTTTATGATATTATGGTCATCTTGACCGAGCCGGACAGATCATGAGATCTCAGAACTCTTGTTGTCTTGGAGTCTCAAGCGATCTCTGCTGCTCCCATGCTTTGTATGTGATCTTAGATGGTATTTTGATTCTTCTTTGGTAAGTTTTATATTGCAATTCCTAGCTATTGCTAAAGGGACCTAATTAATCTATGTTTCTAAGTTGAAATAGTATCATAAGTTACTAAGCTCTTTTTATTAATGTGAATGTTAATAAAAAGGAAACAGGACCTAATACTAAACCTTAAACATTACCTAAGGACCTATGTTAGTTCCTAAACTAATGTTTAACCTAACCTAAAGGGGACGAATGGAATGACATGCAAAAGGGAAGGTCGGTAGCACCAACCTCTAGGAATTTATGAGGAATTGAATGCGTGTTTAACTCTCTGATGTTACCAAATTTGGCGAATGCATGAAAAATAATGCGAGGTCTAATTGGCACCTCTGCCAAAGTGTTAGTTGTATGCATTTTTAAATTTAATTATAGTGAAACATAAGTTGGTCGTGGTGGGAGAAGTGGAAGGACTGTTAGTCCTAATTGAAATTTAATGTTTTTGGTTATGGCGAAGAAACCACCTGGGAAGAAGGGAAGTTGGAAAAAGAAGAATGGTTTCAGTTTTTGTTTGATCATTTAGTTTTTGAGAGCTTTAGCTCTGCATGTGGTTTTCTCTTCGAACCCTCGATTCAAATCCTTGCATGGTTGTTTTGTCTTTCATGGTGGTGATAGTGATGAAAGTATCACTATGAAGGTATAATTTCATTAAAGTTATTTTATTTATACATCTATTTCATTGTGAATTCATTATTATAACACATTGAGCACCATCATTAGTGTGTTGTCCATTGAATTGCAACCCAATCATGATCACTTGTATCAAAGAAAGTTCATTATACTCTTATATGTCACATCGCATAAGATTAGAATACCAAAATGAAAACATTGATACTTACAATCCTTTTAATTCCGGTTGTTTAAAGAAGAAAGGAAGGCAATTAAATTGCTTGATGATTCCCTTGAGAAGTAGAGGAGGGATATGATGGCAAAAAATTTCAATGTTCTATTGTGGGTCATCCCTACATCTATCTATACAACTACACACATGTCAAGTATACCCTTCAGGGGTCCAACACTCAATATTTTTATGATAGTGAAAAGATTAAATTTGCACTTTTGAGAGATTCTCTACATATAAAAAAATGGCGGGAATCATAATTCCTTAAATATAATTATAATGAATTGTTATCTATAAATAGAGAACCCTAAAATTTCATAATTGTGAGGACCAGTTCAAAAAATTACAGTAGTTGCGGTAAGGTTATGATTATTGTCGGAGCACGAAGCTCACAAATAATCATTGAGTGAGGACCAAATTCCACTCACATTCCTTCGCCAAGGTGAGTGATTTGGTAAACATATAGGAAATTGATAGAGAGGTCAGGAACACTCAACACTTGGTTAAATGAACCCCAATCCATCTCTACGGATCCACTGCCAGAAACTAACATTGTCGTGCCATCACCCACCACGATTTGAGACATGCCACAAGGTTTGATGTTGGAGAACTCAACATGCAAAGAATTCATGTGGTGAGAGGCACTGGACTCTATAATCCACATCAATGTAAGAGCAACTCTAGCTACAATGGCCTTTCCTTTCTTCTTATCAAATTTAGACTCTCTTGCAGTAGAAGACTCAAGTTTCTGAGAATTTTGTTTAATAAACCCTGGAACACCTATATGATTTTTCTCAAGTAAATGAGTAAGGTGGTCAATTTGTTTTCTCATACATTGATGCTCTTTATGACCAGTCTTCTTGCAATAGGAACACTTACACTTTTCTTTTTTCACTTTAGGCTCTAGAGTCGAAGCGTTCGTGTTAGGTTTGGTTTTGGCTTGGTTGGTCTTGGTTTCCTTCTTACGTTGGTTCTTTTTCTCTTTCTTATTTTTAGTCTTCTTTCCCTTACTATTACTTACTACAAGGGCATGTGACTTAGACTTGAGATACCCCATTTGAATGAGTTTGTCATGTTCTCGATTGAGTTGGGACAAACTATCAAATGAGGGCATATTCCAAGCACTGCCCAGAGTGGCTTTCATAGTGTGAAAAGTTGACATAAAGACAAAGTATTCAGGACCTAACTTAGAAATAATTGAAAAAATAAATTGAGAATATTTTTTCTCCACTTCACATTCCTTTAACAATAATCTAGTGTGAACAAACTTTGAGAAGAATGTCTGTAGGTTTTCAAAGTCACTAGGATTTAATCCTAGTAGTTTGTTTTCTAACTCATGTGCTCTCATGTCATCTTATTGTCTAAACATATCATCTAATGTTTTCCACGTATAATTAGATGTTTCAGATGACTCGACATGGAAGAGCAAGTAAGAAGAAATAGACATACAAATAATACCTAAGGCTTCGACACTTCGGTTCAACCACTTAAAATTTTCAGGCTTATCATCGGGTTCAATATTAGCTGCCATGGTGATGTGAAATAACCCTTTACCCCTTAGTTTAATTATCTATTCAAATAATTTGAACGACATAAGCAAAGGAATTGAAAGTGCATCCATAGTGAAGAGAGAGAAATAAGGAATGCAAAAAAGAAAAGCAAGCAACACAACCATCCAGGATAATATTATAACCCCCCTGATTTCAACACTTAATAGTTTAGTAGATTTGATATAATCTAGTGTGAATGTGCATCGTGAAATAGCTGGTCACTGACCTTGTAATCATTATAATAACACACAGGAGAGGAGACCACAATCAAGTTTCGTTGATCACAACAAATTGTCATCGTAAATAAGCACAAGCTAAAAGATAAGATAAGGGGTGAAAGCAAGTCCTATTGTGAGAAAGAGTGTCTCATGTCGCAACAGAAACCCCCCGTGCTACAAGACTGTGGTGAACATGCTCACTAGTCCACAAACAATAATAAAGGCTATTAAAGTGCAGAAAACAGGCTCAAGACGAGTCCCGAGGACCTCCAAGACGCCAGAAAAGTTCCCAGAAGGTGAACAAATGCTAGAAGTGCTCCAACACACGATTAGTAGAAACAATCGTCTAATAATGCTAAAAATGCACTTTTGAAATGCCCAGTTAGTCTAATTTTAGGATTATAAAATCCAAAAAACGTGACTATAATGCTAATTTAAATGAAAAAATGCTACTAATCGAAATTAAAAAATCTTAATTAAAACTAGATACCTAATTTTAGAAAATCCCTTAAAGATTAAATTATATTAATCTAATTTAAAGGAATTAGATCCCAATATTTAAATTTAAGATCTAATTATTAAATAGATTAAACCTCCTTATATTATTAGATCCTAATAGTTTAAACTAAGATCTAATCAAGTAAATAAGCACTACCCCCTTATTAATAAAATCCACCACCGGATTTAATTAGCATTGACCATATGTTATAAACCAACCCACTTTTAAAAAAAACCCAACCGCCACTAATTAAACATGACCCATAAATATTTTTAAACCCACTTTACAGTTTGAATAGGCTTCAGAAAAAATACAAGGCAGGAGATATTTGAGTGAGGCTCAAGGCACGTGGCCCGGTCAATGCCTCAACGAGGCAAATGGCTAACTCGACAGACAAAGCGGAGTGAACTACGTGTGCTTAGGGTTCAAGATGATGGTAGAATTTATTGACTTGGTCGGGAGGGGCGAGCTACCTAAGATGGATGAGGAGATAAGGCAAGGGAACCAGACGCAGGGAGCTGGAACTCGCAATGAGATAGTTGAATGGTTTGGATGACGAGATGAGTGGATCAATCCCACAACAAAGGGTTTCCAATGGCCATCCAGGGGTGAGTTCAGCTCGGAAGATAGGTTCTACAAGAATGTAGAAGGCCGAGATAAGCACATGCTTAAGCCAAAAACGTAAAACCGACCCATCACAAAGCATGCAACCAATGCTCAACTTGACTCAAACTACTCGCGGAAGGTAAAACACAAAACACATGCAAAAAACACAACTTGAATAAGAGGCAAAGCACAAGGGTTTCACAGCTTGGTAGGTTCATGCAGGATCTAAGCACATGTAACAACAAACCCTTACGTAAGGCAACACAGGGAATGGATATGGCTCGAGCCCAAATTGAACACGAGCATGAGTTAAATAAAGAAAACTGAACAACTAAAAAATCGTGGATCAACAACACACGATGACAAAAATGTAAGGGATAGAGAACGTAGCTTGAACTTCAAATTCAAGAGGACTTAACACAAGCCTGAGGTAAATCAAACAAAACTCAAGAACATAAACAACCTAACCACCAGATAAAGGAGAGTAACAAACAATTAAAAAATGAGTAAGGACCAACTTGAGCTCAACTCAATGCACAAAACTCAACTCGTCAAGCAAAGTCAGCTTGTTAGGGAACTCGAGTCGAGCTGATAGAAGGGAAAACACAACAAGGTGCCAAAGAAACCAGAAAAAAAATGCAAACTAGGTAGGGACAAAATGCAAACCAAGTAGGGACAAAATGCAAATAGTCCCAAATAACATAATTTCTAAAAAAACCACTTTCAATTAAAAAATACTAATTAAAACCAAAAATGCAAAACCTACCTCTAGATTTAGTGGTTTCTCCAAACTTAGTTGCAACTAGCTAGATTTGGTTGTGAAACACCTGAAACCTGCACATGCGTAGCTAGAAAAATAACACAAACTCCAAAAAACTAGATTTTTAAACTTGTTAACAAGATTCCAAAATAGAATTGAAAACTTGCACAAGAAGTGTGAAAATAAAAATGAAGTAATTAGCAACCAGATTCAAATGAGTGCATGTGTACCGAAGATCTGCTTTAATACCGTATCACATTATTCTGTGAGGATCAATATGGAATCTCATACACATTGAAGAGGGTTACACTTCCAATGGTGACAAGATTGCTTTGCGTAATTAGCAAGAGCATGAATCGCTAAGAAATTCAAGAATAGAAAGACACTGGTGTGTCCAGCATGCTCATAGATAAAAAAAAAAAGAGGTACATATATGAGTGTTGGATAAATCCTATGCATGACACATGTACACCACCCTAACTAACCCTATTGATTTATTCTCACTAAGTAAGATGACTAACCACACGAGGTGGACAAGTCGAGTTGCGATGAGACAATCCATATACACCAACATAATTTGGGTCACTTTCAGAGTGTCAAGTCGAGCAGAAGAGTGTCCCGTGTGTTCCACGACCTTAACCACCTCCTCTACCTCAGTTGTGCTCCCAATCTAAATCAATAACCTTGCACGGAGAAGGTTCATAAACATCCATCAGACTAGTTTAAGGTCCTTCACCCCAACAATTAGAGTTTTTTAACAAAACTCCATAACTTCTTTACTTGTGATTCTCGCGCCCTTGTCTGATAAACATCCCTCATTCAGAAGCTGCCACAATTTCATATCATTCTCCAAACTAAGGAAGGAGTGGTACATGTTGTCAATAAAGTACCTGTAAACAAGATTATCTTGTATTTCATGAACCATATTGCTCGTCATCACCTTTCCCTTGTTCGCCCTAGTGCATTTTGTTGGCCTTGTCATAATTTTCCCTTTCTCCATTGCCCAGCAAAAATAGTGAGACATTTTAAATCAAATTGCTAGAGTAGAATGACCAAAGAAATAGGTGGGCATATTTTATAAAATCCCTCACACATATCGGAAAACTACTCTCCCAATGTGTGTAAATATGGAAATAATGAAATTGTGTGGGGAGAGATGCGTGCAAAAATCCTATCATCAATGTGTGGAAAGTTGTTTGAGCTTCATGCCCATCACTTGATTTGATGTGACAAGCACATGTTGTTTAATTATTTCTCCTACTTCCCTGCTTATATCCTTAGGTTGCATAATAATTATATTTTTAATTTTGGAATTGAGATCAATTCCAAGATTAATAAGATAGTCAACAACCTTATTAGCAATTCTATAGGTGTGAAATATTTTTCATGAATTATTAAGAGTAATACAGTCTTCCACAATGTGGATCAGATTCCAGTGTTCCATATTCTTCTTGTTTACCCCATTGACGACGATCTGTGAATCACGTTCAACAATGAGATTCTTCCAACCTTTTTCCTTTGCGATTTTGAGGCCACACCGAAGAGCCTTGGATCCCGTTAGGTTATTGGAGCAGTGACTAAGAGCATCAACAAAGCCAATGATAGGATTGTCTAATGAGTTGTGGAAAATCTCACCTGCTCCAGTATTACCTGGATTAATTTTTACAACCCCATCGAAGTTGAATTTGATAAATTCATTTGGAGGTGGCTTCTATTTGATCATTTTTTTACCAACCCCTTTATTGAGGGTTCATTGAAGAAATATTATTACAAGTTTTAAGGTCTAATTTAGCCTTTCCTTTATATTCCTTGCTTCTAACCAAACCAATTTTCTCCTCGTAGACACTAAAACTATAAAGGAATCCCCAACATCCACTATCCTTTTATCCTTAATATCCTTGCTTCTTAAGCTCCTAATCCCTTTACCATATTCCATTTTTTCCTTTTTGTTGATATTAATTTTTGAAGAGATTTCATTTCTTTATTTCTTTAAATGCCTTACCCTTTTTACTTTAATACCATTCATTGATTTTCTGTTTTGAAGGGATTCTTCCAACAACTCTTTGAAAAACAATCAAATTTGAAACAAGAGTAACATCTCTTCTTAGGTTCTTCAAATTCATTTTTTTGAATGAATTCCTTGTCTTGAATAAAAAACACAATACCAATAAATAAACAAGTTAATGGAAACCTCAAGCCTTGCGTAAACCTAACATAAAGAATCTTCACATTTGAATATTAAAGAGGAAAAACATAAAATATTACCCAATATTCTCTACACTCGTTATCATTACCAAATTCTTGGTATTTTTATTCCATCGATGCATCAAAATCATTTCATATAACTCCAATTCTGATTTTGAATGACACCTTCTCAATCTCACATCTTAAAAAATCTGACAACATAACATCCCTTGGGAATATTGGTAAAGTAATTAATATATAATCCTCTTCGGTGCTTCAAAATCCAATCTTTCAAAAACCTTCCATTTATAAGTATCCCGTCATTTTTTTTCTAATAATAGCTCTCGATCTCATGTTGTTTTGGAACATTTCCATAACCTTTGATTTAAATTTATCTTCACAACATTCTCCCCATGACCAAGGGGCCTATTCTTAAACAATTCTTAGTCTTATATGATGTCACCCTATGCCCGAGGCAAGGTAGAAAATGAAACACTTGATTAAATTTTTAGAAATAACCTAATGATTGTATGGACCAGAAGGGAAGGACCGCTCTTCCTTGGATCTTGATCTTAGCTGAAACAAATTGGTGAAGGCTCCTTTCCATCCTTAAAATTTATTTCAGAAATCTCTTTACTTCATATAGGAATAATATTCATGCTAGTGTCAAGCCAAACAAATCACCCCTTTTTCCCCTCTCGAAGTGGAAAAAAACCTTCTTTCCAGTAAACTAATACTAGTTTCAAATCAAACAAGCCATCCCAATGTGGATCACACAAAAATACTAGATCCACAATCAATAGGCATTTCCTTAAACACCTTTTATTGAAGTTCCCCCAAAGCCCTTTTGCTTCACCATACCAGACTATCTTTGGTACAAACATCCTCAATTGCCCTACCTCCATGATTGGATGCAAACAAGTTCCTTCTCCTACAATTTATATTCCCTAGGATTCAACCCTTTTGGATCTCTGTCAATTTTTCTTCAAAACATTTCTTTTTCCCCTTCACCCCAACTATGAACTCCACATTTCCTTCAATGACACGAGATTTGGGACCAAAGATTTGATATATCTATCATTTTTTTTGAAATCACAATCCCTAATTTCAAATGTCACTTGATTATACCAATCGTTTTCCAGACTCAAAACATGTTTTTGAATGTATCTTCTTCCTCTTTCAAGTACTTCACAAAACAATCTGCTTTTGGTCTTATGCTAAAGACCTATTCACATACCACGTCACTCTTTTTACCTTGAACTTTTTCTTGTCATTATCATCTTTCTTACATCAGGTTTTATCGTAGTGCACTGACTTAAAATCATTTGCAATCCACCTTTCCTTAATCCCTTCCTCTACAATGTCTTCAATAATTGCTTTATAGCTCCTACTCCTACATGGAGGCTTC
Source organism: Taxus chinensis (assembly GCA_019776745.2). Classification (NCBI taxonomy): domain Eukaryota; kingdom Viridiplantae; phylum Streptophyta; class Pinopsida; order Cupressales; family Taxaceae; genus Taxus; species Taxus chinensis. The sequence goes on from CM034152.1 coordinate 647,484,275, forward strand.
TCCTTTGCTGAAATCCTCTTTAATGTTTATAATTTGAATTAATTATAGTTTCAACCATTTATATCTCTTAGGTGTAAAATTATCAAATAGTTAGCTAGAAACCAGCCATCATATCTCCCTTCTTGAAATTTCACTTATTTGGAAATATAAAATAATTAGAAGAAAAAGGGACATTGAATCATATTTAAGACTATTTTCATCTAAGAGCTTAATTTCAAATTTTCTAATAACACAACATATTTCATCAACAAAATAATATGGAACATTGAAAATAATTATGTTTTTAACAATTGTAAAGAAAAACTATCAATAAAGATGCTAAGGAGTTCACTATATGTCATTTTAGTAAACATTGTTTCAAATGTAAGCTCATAAACACTAACATATTGATTTGAATATTGCCTACTTGATCTAATCTAGTAAATGTGACTTCATACCAATATTGATTTGAAAGTGAGATAAAAACACTATTTATTATAATAGTTAAATAATGACCAAATTTATGTGTAATAATACAATAATTAAGAGCACAATCTTTTATGATTATAGAAAATATATCAGCCATAGTTTTTTTTCACATCGGAATAACTAAAATTTTAGAGTAACAAAGCATGGTGGGAAAATGCTAAAAAAGAACTTCATGAGCCACAACCCTTTCATTTGACCCTTGCAGCCTTGAATTAAAGATTTGATACTACGCCACAACCCTTCTATTTCTATGGAAAGCCCCACATCTTCCACCTGAATTCCAAGAAAACTGGGATGGAGGTTTCGTCACATACTCCATTTACACAACTACAACCAATTAACTTAAGATGAGACATTTTTAATCTCATTTCATATAAAGTTTGTATTTAGTAGTAAATAAGTACGATAAAGGTTTAAGATAAATTCATGTATAATAGGACATAAAGTTTGATTAGATCATAGTGGAGCCCTAATTCATAAACGAGTGACAAGCATCAAACATTAAGCACCACTTTTCCCCATCTAATTTAATCATGGGGACATTTATAACTCTTTTGATAATTGCCTTTAATAGTAGGACATCCTTTCACGACGTCAACATGAAAAGGTTTAGACATGAACCTATTGTACTTCCTTTCACATTGGGTTTTTTTAAATGCACATGGTAAGTAGGTATTATTTGATCAATCAAAAACAACCAAGAAAGACAGAATTCACAAGAGTGGTCTAAGTTGTAAGGTTCCCTTTTATCAATATTTTCTTTTAATTTGAAAAATATTCCCACTCCTTAAGTGTAAGTATAAAAAGATGCATTGCCATATCTTGCATTTTTCATGTTTCATACTTCCTTATAGGTATGGTCATTTGATTTTTTTTGTGTGAAATTTCGAAGTTTTTAAAAACTTCTTACCATTCCTTCGGTTAATATTTTGTTTTGGTAAAAAGGATAAGATTATTTGTTATGATTTGGGGGTTTCATTTTGGTTTGAGTGGCTTTTGTATATTTGAGGAGTATAAAGTAGGTTATATATATTTTGATTGGTATATGTATTTTTATAGTAAGAGTTATGAAACTAACGATTTGGAGGAGTCATGTGGGGAGTTACCTCAAATTAATGAGATGGTTTTTAGAC